>JALBZB010000429.1:0-27699 GCA_038050625.1 Pythium sp. MPC-2022a
ACAAGATGGCCGACAAGGCAGCGAACGTGGCGATGGATGAGAAATGGTCACAACATACCTGGGCACCGTCGAACCGCGACCTCATGCGGAGCGTGGAGCGACACATGGCGTCAGACGTCTCACACTGGCTCGACGCCGCCGCCGAACAACCGCATAAAGCAACATTCCCCTCCGACAGACGACACCGCACCCCTCTTGATGCGCCCCGGGCGCGACGCGACAGGGAACAACAACACCGAGCGTGGTCAGCTCTCAATCGACCTTCCATATACATGTACACGGCAGAGTGAGCCTCGTAGCATAGCTCACGCCTGGATATTGTTGGTCGGCAACGTACCTAAATATACCTCACTTTCATCATCATCAATGTAAAGCACGAGGAAGCTCATAATGTACCATGTCTCGAGCGAATGGGTTGAGGGAATCCTCCAGCCCAGCATCTGTCACGATGAGTCTCGAGATGATCAACTCTATGGCGCGAGCGTCGTGTGCTTCACGACCACGCTGAGAGATGGGAAGCTACCGAATACTTCTCCGTACCCTCGTTCGGTTGAGAAAGGCACAATGGTGTATCGCTACTTCATGGAGTTCAACCCCAAGGACTATTTCGTTTTCCTGATGGCGAAAACGACGCTCAACGGAGCCGCTCAAGTCCATTTCCTGCTGCTCCAGCGCGACTGCGGACGGGAGGTACAGATCGCAGAGTTTCTTAGAAAGCAGAAACTCTACCGTCGTGAAACCAAGAAAGTAACCTCAGACCGTGGATATATGAAACTCCTTTCCGAGAAGGAGGTCCGAGTGACGACGGAAGGCAGCAAGAGAGCATGGAAGTGCTACTTCCCTAACGGCATGCCGAACAACTATCGAAGCGACGACAGACACTTAGGCGGGAACACATTCGTCAACGTGATGTTTTGACACGAAGTCTAGGTCCAGTACCTCGACAAAGTGGAGAAGACGGGCTACAAGTTCCCCCTCGGACATCACCCGCGTTGGAATGAGCTCATGGCTCAAGAAGCTGCTCAAGCGCAATCCTGAAGAAGAAGATAGGTATCGTCAGCAGAAGCACGAACCGGAGGTGCGAATGCTCCGGATCGAGAGGAACCAGCTAAGGCTTGAAAGGAGTAAGTTCGAAATGGAGAAGCGCATTCTCGAGGAGGAGAAGGCGGATTTTGCGGAGATGGCGAAAAAGAAGCTGGCACTGAAGAAAGCGAAGGTGTTCAAAGAGGAGAAGAATACGCTCGAGAAGGAGAAGGTGAAGTTGCTGAAGATGTTAGTTGAGAAAAAGCTGGAGAGTGAGAGTCCCAACAAGAAGACCGAGACGCAAGCCCACCATGAGAAGGCAATGAAGCACACAAAGAGACTCGAGAAGAAGAAGAAGGCGCAGGGACACGAAGCGAAGAATTATTTTGGGATCGACAAGAAACACACCAGAAAGCAGGAGAAAGAGGAGAAGACAAGCCTGGAGAATCAGGAGATTGGGGGTCGTGCGGACGAAAACGCGATAAAGAAGAAGAAGCCCGAGACGCAGGAGAAAAAGACGAAGAAAGCGGTGAAGCATAGAAAGGAGGATTGATTTCCAGAACAAGGACTTGAAGCTTATACGAATGTCTAAGCGTGATCAATACCACCTACCTTGTTGTTGTGAGTGAGTTGTGGTCACTGGAGCTGGTCTCATGATGGATCCAACAGTAAACAAGATTCGGCTCACTCTCTGTGTATTTACAATACGCAAACTAGCTACAGAATCCAACAAGGCCTTCTATGAGCTCAACCTCTCTCTCTAATAGTAAGTTTCGGTCGTAGCCCAAAAGAGAGCTTGCTCTTTACATCTGTTACCTCTTCTAATGGTGCGGCGAGTCCTGTCCGCACTTGAGATCGGACGCGCAGTTGCGCGGGTACTGCTTGCTCGGGCGCTCGACCTGGATCGTCGTGTGCGTGATGCCGTGGCCGAGCAAAAAGTCCTGCGCCTCGTGGAGCGCGGCGTCCGGGTCGTCCGAAATCAGGTGCACGCTGAGCGACGGGAGGCCGGCGCTGAGCGACCAGATGTGCAGGTCGTGGGTCGCGATCACGGCCGGCAGCGCGCGTAGGCCGTCCTCGATCTCCTCGGCGTGGATGCCGTTCGGTGTGCCCTCCATAAGCACGTGCACGCTCTCTTTCACGATGCCGATCGTCGTGCCGAGCACGAGCAGCGAGAAGATGAACGTCGCGATCGGGTCCGCGATCTGCCACGCAGGGTTATACCAGATCAGGCCGCCGGCAATGCACACACCCACGCTCTGGATGAAATCACCCAGCGCGTGGATGTACGCAGCTTGGATGTTGAGGTTCTCGAGCTTCAGCTTCTTCTTGTCGACCGGCTTCTTCGCCGGTTGCTTGGCGCTGCCGTTCTCTAGGTCCGAGCCGTGCGCATGGCCGTGGTTGTCTTCTTCTTCACTACCGTGTCCATGACCGTGGCCGTGGTCCTTCTTCGCAGTGCCGTGTGCGTGGCCGTGGTTGTCTCCACCGTGCGCGTGGCCGTGGCTGCCACCGCCGCCGTGGCTGTGGCCGTGGCCCAGGATCTGCATCAGGATCAGGTTCACCAGCAGACCGATGCACGCGACGATGAACATGAGCTTGCCGTTCACGCGCTCCTTTGGGTTCGGCTCGAGACACTCCATGAAGCGCTCAATCGCCGCGTACACGAGCACGCCCGTGAGCACCCAGATGACGAGCACACTCGTGATCGCGCCGATCACCTCGGCGCGCTGGAAGCCAAAGCTCAAGCGTGAGGACGCCGGCAGCGTCGTGGCCCAGATCGCGAACAGCGAGATGCAGAAGCCTGCGACATCCGAGAGCAAGTGCGCGGCGTCCGTCATGATCGCGAGCGAGCCCGCCAGAAAGCCGCCGACGACCTCCGCGACCATGAAGAGCAGCGAGCAGATGCACGCGAGCTGCAGCTTGCGCTGCGCGCTCTTAGCGGCCGCGTCCAGCGGGATGCGGCGGTTCGCGTTCGCGCTGCGGAAGCTGCTAGATGCCGCGGCTTTGAGCGGCGTGGTCTCGTCCGACGACGACGAGCTACCGTGGCTGTGGCTGTGTCGTCCCATCTTGAGCGGCGTGTTGTCTAAACTCTGAACTGGCGTCCGAACTGGCGAGTACGCAAAGCTGAAGCTGGGGCTGAGCAAGTACGTAGGGCCAGACAGGTGTGTGGGCGGGTGTCGCTTGGGGTGCAGCTCTGGGAATGAGAGCAGGGGAAGCGGCCGCCGTCGGAGAAGAAGGCGAGCAGCGCACGTCGGAGCTTCTGGAGATGAAGGAAGGCGCTTGCCTTGCTTTGGCTCTTTGATCTCGTTATGTTGGGAAGGGTGGACGGACTGCTGGTTTCCAAGGGATCTGGAGGGGGGAAAGGAAAGGCGTGTTTTTGACAAAAGAAGGTAGGAATGAATGAATTTGAATAGGGTGAGAAACGAGAGAGGACATTGGAATAGACCGTGTTTTGATATAGTTGATGAAAACGAAACGGATTTTGGAGCTGAGTTGGAGTGAACCACATGAAGGTTCACCTACCATTGAAGCGAGGAGTGATGGTTGCAAAGAAAAAGATTTCAGAGCCCACTGACCTGATTTTCTCTCAAATCTGGAAACAAGAGTCAGTATTCGATATACATAAATCAAGAATAGATATATAGGATAAAAATAGTGCCCATTACAATCTGAATTTGAAAGCATATATTCGATTAAAGAATACAAAAATTTAGTGCCTTGAATCAAAGTAGTCAAGATGCGGGCAAGAATGGTTGCAGTCACCTTGCTTCGAGGCCCAGCGAGTCTTCTGGAACGAAACGGCTGGATCCAAACAGCGAAACGCGTGCCTCCGCACCAATCAATCCGGCCGATTGGAGCAATCGAAACCAACGCCATGACTCGATACTCATCAAAGGCACAATGACTGTCCCGCTGGTGCAGCAACCATCGATTAATGCACAGCTCGCCTTCCTGCCATCATCAAGCTCTGGGCAACTTCGTACCTAATCTTGTTCAAGAGCATGAGCATGTTGTTACTGGTCACTAAGAGCTGGATTGTCAAACCACCGCCATCACTGAATCCTTTTGTCACAACTGAACTTTCATTTATTTACCTGGACGCTTCTCTCTCTCTCTCTCTCTCTCTCTCTTGCTCATTTCTTCAACGTGCAAAACCATTTTGTTTTCCTTTTCATCTTCATCATCAGCAATCCGCCATCACCACTTTGCACACGACACCAGACACGCTGGTTCCCAGAATGACTGGCCCATAGGCGTTCGTCGACAGTTCATCACCAAAAGAAACAGGATCCAAAAGGTAATCATCAGCATCAACGACCAGGAGCATTGTATCCGTGCGTGTCCTGGGTCCTGTGTCACACAAAGCGTCTTTCCATACCAAATCGGCCTCCTCAATCAGTGGATGACTGGGTACGACGCGCAGTCCGCGACGCCGCACATGTTCTTGTCGCGCGCGATCTGGAAGAAGCCGTCCATGCCCCAGGTCGCACCCCAGCTGTTCTTCACGATCCAGTGCTTCTTGCCCTCTTCCACGCCATAGCCGACCGCGAGCACCGCGTGGTTCACGTCCTGCTCGCCCGACTTACACTCCGTCGACTCGTACACGCCTGATTTGTAGAAGCGGAAGTCCGACACCACTTGGAACGCGATGCTCACTGGTCCGACGCTGCCGACTGCAGCCTTAAGCTCCGTCTCGTCGCGCGCAGTGATGTTCACGACGCTCTCGACCTGCGCGCCGACGTGGTACGTATTGAACTTGCACTTGCCCTCCTTGGCTTCGTACGGATACGTCTCCTCCGTGTCAATGCCACCGTTGTACTTGACGTACTCGAACGCGTGCGACGGAAGTCCGCCGTTGCAGCCGTGGTTGTCGAACGCCTGCGCGCAGTCGAGCAAGTTCTGCTCCGAGAGCAGGACCATCTTGCCGTGCTTGAGCTTCAGGTGGCTTTCGAGACACCCCGTCGACGAGAACGTCCAGCACGAGCCGCACTTGCCCTGGTTCTTCACGGGGGACACCACACCGTCATGGCGCCAGTCTTTCTCTTCCGGGACGCTTCCATACAGCAGTGGGTTGCTGTTGCGCGTACGCATACCAATAGGAATGGTCAATAAGCTTATGGTATCAAGAAATGAAAAATACTAAATGGGGGCGTACCGGGTCGCCGAGCAGTTTTGCGGGCTGCCGAGGTACCATCTCTTGAACTCATACCTACACACATAGCCACGTCACTCCTGCACGTTAGAATCACAGCAGAGCGATTATACCACAGTAAGTTAGACGTACCACGAGATGTCCGCAAACTGGTTCAGCTCCATCGTGAACGACACGTCGTTCCTGGAGTTGTGGGCGGCGACCATGCGCGCGTTCGCGTGGAAGATGTCGCTGCGCACTTCGTCTTCCATCGCGGAGCTGTACTGCTTGCCGTGGAAGCGCTTCCACGCGTCGAACAGCGCGCGCACCTCGCTCACATCCTCTGGCATCTATGGTAGATAGACCAATCACGTACATACAGCCTAGCTTTTTAGTACTCACCCTCTAAGGTTGTCATGAACGATCTACAAGCGAACACCCACCTTCTTCAGTTCCCACGAGAGCGTGCTCGCTTGCTTGTCGCACTGGAACACTGCAGGGGGGAGCTGGTCCGCTTCTTCTTTGTTGTAGCACGCCGACGGTACCGCCGCAGACTTGCACCAGTAGCAGTGCGCCGCGAGGCACTTGTCCTCGACCGAGAACCCGTGGCAGTCGGCATTCGGCGCAAGTGGCGGGAACACGAGTGCGTGGGAGCGGATGCTTTGGTCAGCGGCAGCAGCAGTGAGTGCGCTGAGAGCAGCAGCAGCGGAGGCGATGGTGGCGAAGAGCGACGTCTTCATGCTTCTTCTGAGATGGTCTTCTTCTCGCGCTTCTCGCTGTCTTTGGAAGAATGATTGATCGCCAACTTGAAGCTCTCAAGATCAAAAGGATCAGGAAGGGGAAAAAATCTGTCGATATTGTCAATACTGTCGCGCATTGAAGATTCTCTGTTGTCGCAAATGTCGTTAACTGAATATTTCAAATTGCTTTAAATGTCGTTAACTGTGTGTCAGAAACGTCAGTTAAATCTGTTTGTAATTTTCTGGTATTTTATTGGGTAAAATTCCGCCACACTAATTAGCTTTTCACTTGATTTTTGTAATGCGTCCGAGTTCGCCTGAAAAATTACCAGTCATTTGTCAGGAAAAACGTGGAAAACTGACAAGTTATATTTTTGACGTTTTATGTTTCAACGTCAAAATCCGATTCTCATCCACCGGCTGGCGAAAAGGCGAAAGCCAAAATGGACGCTATGCATCAAGAGCGCCTCGAGCGCGCGCGACTCAAGAACCTCGAGTATATGCGCAAGTACGACGCGATTTGTCTCTATGCACACGTGCGCGTCATCAGCAGCTACGAGTGCATTGCTCTTACAAGCTGATTTCGTCGCTAATAATCTCTCTCTCTGTATGCATTTCACCAACAGACTCGATGAGCAGAAAGCCAAAGTAGAAGCCGATGCGTTCCTCGCGTCCGTCGCACGCGAGTTTGGCGATGAGTTCGCGACTGGAGAGAAAACCTACGAAGACCTGCAGCAGACCAGAGGTGTCGGTAGCGGTAGTGCTAGCAAGAAAAAGTTCGTGAGCGCGCAGCTGAAGAACACGAGCGTGTACGTCACGGGGCTGACCACGTACATCGCGTGCAGACAGCTCGGTGCGTCTTGTGTCTTGTTGACCAAACTATTGGCTATATGAGTTCACGTTGTTTGCAAGATGCTAATTCGTAGCTGTTGCTGCTATGTATACAGAGGGTATGTGCGCAAAGATTGGCAAAGTGCGGCGCATCAAGTTCTACAAAGACGAGCGCGGCGGCTTGAAGGTGCGTTCTGGTGCTCCTTTTTCCAATTGTCATCCATGCGAAAATGCGCATATGGCTTGGCGTTCTGACTGTAAACAATTTTATTTTCATGGTCATGTTCGCAATGTATTATATTGCGCATTGCTTCCTATAGGGCGACGCAACGGTGACGTTTGGGTCCCATGGCGCCATGCAAAAAGCGATCGAAAGGGTAATAACCAGCGTCCGCACCTTGCGCCAGGCGGTGTTTTGTTTGTATCTGCTTGTTGCTGTTCCCTCAAGCTCAAGATGACCATTCAAATCCCACTTACACTCTTGCTCTTTCGGCGACCACGTGGTGACTGATGGGGATTTGAAATCGCGCGTGTGCAACAACGACGACCAATCAACCAACCAAAATCGGTAGCTCAACCATTTTGAGATCAAGCCAGGCGTTCTCATCACGTACGTGGCCACAAAGCAAACCTGTCGCGTGTGGTTTTGCGCATCGAGGCTTTTGCTAATTGGTAGTAACACTGTGATGATCTTGTTGTGTACTTGTAGTGCTGTCGCGGCGCAATTCGGTGCCAAGCCAGCACCAGCCACTGCAGCACAAGATCATTCTATTGGTGGTCAGAATGAAGTGCCTCATCTGTCGTCGCAGCCCGAGCCAGAGCGGCTATTCATCTCAGCGGAAACCCAGAACAATGCCGCAGAAGCATTAGCGAAACCAATCTCAGGTCTCCCAGCAGAAAGCGCCACGGCCAAGCCTGAGTCTGAAGAACAAGAAGACACCACCGCTCGACTGGACCTGCCGTCCAAGTCGATCGTTCTCGAGCACGTGTGGGATCCACTCGAGCCACAAGACTCAACCGCGTTCTTTGGCGAACTCGAGCAAGACATGCGCTCGGAATGCGCCAAGTTTGGCCCCGTCGACCATGTACGTGTCTGTCGCTCTGAATTTGCATTTTGTGGAGCTCTTAAAAAGCTGAGCTAATGTTTGGAATCCTCTTATGGTTACAGGTCCACATTGTCGCGGATGGATCGGTGCTCGTGCGCTTCCATGCGCTCGAGTCTGCGATCAAGTGCCTGCAGATCATGCACGGACGCTGGTTCGACGGCCGGAAGATCGACGCGCGCTTTGACCAGTCGACACCCGAAGAGCCTGCTGATGCCGACACGAAGCTCGAAGCATTCTTGGCTTCAATCGGATAACCAAACTGATGTGTGCGCGCGTTGATACCATTTTATGTCTGTATCATCAAGCTTCTGGTGTCTCTTTACTCTGCTTTATGTTGTTGCGATCTCTCGGACTCTTTTGCTCTGGTATTTGCGCGTCAAAATAGTCGTCAAAGACCACGAAATTGTTGGGCTGTGGGAAGAAATCCGTCAAGCCGCAGTGCTTTTTCAGGAACGCAAACAGCTTGGGCGACGGTCGATCGTACGCGAGCTGTTGCGACTCGACTTGTTCCATCTAAATGAAACGGCAACCAGCAAGGATTTGAGTATCAAGGTGTCCAGGCGTCTGTTGGTATCGCATGTGATGAAGCTCAGCATGTGAAATGAATAGAACGAACCTGAAGCAGTCGGTTGAAGAGCTGCAGTCCAATCCCAGCACGCTGATGCGCTGCATCGACGTAGAAGTCTAAGACACAGAGCGGGTCTATTTCCGAGTACTCCCCCTTTTTGTTCTGGTCACACACACACACAAACGACAACAGTGATGGTGATGATCAACACGATCAGCATCACTACGCATCAGGACTGTCTTCTCAAACAGACACATAAAGCCAGGGCTTCCTCCTACCACATAGAAGAGATGTTTCACACCACTCTTAAGGAACCCGACCACCTCTTCAGTGCGCTTATCACGTGCGACGTAGAGCGTTTGTTGTTGCTGAACTGAGGCAAGAGTCGTGAACAGCGCGGTGGCCGTGATGGCGCGTCCTAAATGTTGAGCCTGTAGCATTCGACACACGAGGGGGACACATCAGAGCCTTGAGTATTGCTAAGTAGCGCTACGTGACCACCTCTAGAACGCCCCATACGCACCATGGCAGATCGTTTGCCCAGTGCGTCCAGCTGCGCGGCGAGTACGGCATCCGCAGCCAAGCGTGTGGGGTCCTTCACCACTTCAATCTCCATTATTGCGAGCTGCTCTCTCCGAATGGCTTCACCGCATTTTGGTTCAGCTTTTAAAGCATCGTGTCTATTTCTAAATCAGGTTACACTTGGCGGTTGTAAGAAAACCCTCCTTTAGAAATAGAAACTGTTTGCTTGGAGCTGTTTGTTGGGTAAAGCGATGACGCTGACGACGAAAGAAACGCGTTCACACGGGCGTCACACAGCACAATTGAAACAGCAACCACAGCGCGGAAAGGCTGAAGATGGGCGCCGAGATGTCCACGCCGGTGGTGGCGGAGACCGTGAACCCATGTGCGGCCCAGATGGATGCGTACATCAAGTACGTACGCTCATACGCTCTCTCTCTCTGTTTATGGCCGGCGTTGGTGTTCTCTGCATGGCGTCATTGGTTTCTAAGCTACCCGTGCATTCAATCACCATCTCTTCATCATCTTGATTGATTGCTGTGCAGATGCGTCGAGGCGCGCAATACCGAGAGCGGTGGACTGCGCGACGGTGACGAGTGCGAGAAAGAGGGCGAGGCGTATCGTGAGTGCCGGAAGAAAACCAAGGAGTTCAAGCAGAGCCAGGCGAGCGCCGCTGCCAGCAAGTAGAAGCTAGCGCAACCAAACCAATAGAGATCGACTGTCAGTATTGACCAACACCTTGCTTCTTTGACTTGCTTTTCTACACGAAAGTCTGTTCGTGTTCGCTGTTATTAACTATCGACTGCTCCGCGATGTTCCCGTGGGCAAATGCACATACACACACATTCACTCACTTACTGCTACACTACTATTATTCCTGTTGCCCTGGTTCTAATATCTCATAACTCAATCAATCCATACTACCCTACTGTTTTTCAAACTGCCACCGATGTTTATGCGTAGCCCTTGACGAGGTCGCGCGTGGACAGATTGCTGTGGCTGCCGCTACGTCGACTGTGGCTCAGCACATCGTCGTCTTCTGGGTGCGCCGCACTCGTAGCGTCAATGCCGCCATTGCTCTCCATGTAGTTCTTGCGCTTCGTGGCGTATCCCCGGTCGCTCGCGTACATGTTGTTGTGGTTGTTGCTGCTGAACGGCACCGACTCCGAGGTCGTCGCGGACGTCGAACTGGTCATGTAGCGCATGAACGCCGCGTTCGCACGCGCGCTGTTGTTGTAGTAGTAGCTGTTGCTGTCGTTAGTGGCAACGCTCTTGGACGGCGTCGTGGTCCCGTCACGGAGTCCGCCGCTCTGGGACGACATGATGCGGCTGCTCGTCGGTCGCACGCGGCGCTGCGAGACCACCTGGATGTCCACGGGCATGAACGCGTCCGGGATGAGGCGGTCAGAGTTGGACAGAATCGACGCGATCGACGTGTCAGTCGCCACGGACAGCGACCGCGAGCGGTCGCTGTGCGAGAGCAGCTCCATCACTTTCTCGTTCTCAAACCGCTGGATATTCCAAACAATATAAACACACGGCATTAGTTACTAATAGACATAGAGAGCATACTCAAATCAGAGATAACGAACGTACGCGTGGCTGCTGGTGGTCGTGGTCGTCTTGGCTCGGGCCGAGGCCGCATACAGAGAGCGTGCTGCCCATGTCTTCTTGTAGGTGTGTTGATCGTTTGAGGCCTTCTTGGTGAGCTGCGCGTTCGCTAATGAGGCGCTTCTTCTTCCTGCTCCTTCGTGGATGGTCCGCCGCCAGCTGCTTACTCCGTCCTGGTGAGTGACGCTGTTGAATGTGTTGTTTGTATGGCGACTGTGGTGGTGGTGGTGACCGACCGTCTGTTTGATGAAGCGAAGAAAAAAGTCGGTGAGGAGCGCTCTAACCTTGGTGGTCCACATGACTAATTATGCGACGTGTGAATACCTGATGTTTGTAGGCTTTCAGTTTAGTGACGCAGCATTGATCAAGGGAAAAAAGAAGAATAACGGAGTGGATGTGAGTTTGTAACTGCGAAAAATACGGTACATTTGTCTGAAAGTTGACTTCTGTCAACTTACTCGAGCAACAAGATAAGTCGACGATTTGTTGTGGTCACACCACGTTTACTTTGTTAAACACCAGCTCGTCGGTGTCTCGTCAATCCTAAATCTGCCTCCACTACGATGGTTGTTGGCCCTTTCTTCACCATCGCATGTCCATTGTTATCACTGCTTCTACGAGCGACTGGTTACTATTTCACATCCATCCCACCACACAATATAATCGCTCTGATTTCTTTTTTCTCCAGACGGACGGACGGCACTGGCAAATCCTGAACAGCCGATGGAGTGACGACACTCGCGCCAGAAAAAGTATCCTTTCGTGAGGCAGAGAGCGCGAACAAAACATGCAACAGCACCTTAGTTCCGCTCCTGAACTGTCTTTGGATCTTTCCAAAATGAAACACCACGCACCACACAAATTTAGTTGCGGTGGGGGGATGATGGTGCTGACGCCTTGTTGTCGCTGCTTTTGCTCGTTCAGTTCACGTGCATGATACAACCTCAAAAGAGAAAGTTCATTTCAGCCATGTTGCGGCAGAGGTGTCGGCAGAGTCACTGCGATTGTCGTGTTGCGCATGTCCTGGATGGCTACACGTGCGCACGCGGAAGTTTCACGCAACGGTGCGGGAGTTTTTGAGCAGCAAAGACCCGCATGCAGACATCTTGCTGTTACTATAGAAAAGATCCTGTGTAAGTACGGTCATCATCTTGCTGTTACTATGCCCTTGCCTCGCTGCTGAATTGCTAAATAGCGATGCAGACATCTTGATTTGACTATGCCTTTGCCTCACTGGTCTGTTAAATTTTCAATCGAAATTTTTGGAGGGTCGTGTGTCGATTTCACGAAAAATGTGGCAGCAACGTCTTAAGTCGACAGTGGCTGAAAGCGACGATCAGTCGGTACCATGAATGTATTTCCATACCCATGCCACCGACTGGTTGTACCCTCTCTCTATTCTGATTGTGTGACACCAGAGTGGTTACTCGAGCTGGAGCAAGTTCGGCCAAATAATTGCCTTTTCAATATTATCAAATAACTTTTAAAGTAGGTAATTACCACATTTATATATAAATAGTAAATTATTTATGTTTCCATATAAGTAATAAAAATTTTAAAATGTATGATTCATTCGTTATACAAGGTATAATGTTACCCTCTTCGTGGTTGCATCTCAATTATGTACACACTCTGTCACACACAACGTTCCTTCCTTCTTTTTGACCGCGAGACTCGGCGCATATTCGTGAAGCAAGCCAACAACTTAATACTGCGGACGGATTAAAGCAAAGCGAAGCAGCAGCTCTCCATCTGGCCCCGTAAGGCGACTTACGCCCACACTTCCCACATACACACAAACAACACCTTCGTATCCAGCCACCCCACCCCAACACAGCAGATGGCCGCTCGCGTGCGCCGCTGGAGCGACGTGGACGCGTACCGACACTCACACGATGAGAGCTCAGGCGGAGGAGCCGCGAGAGCTTTCCATGCCACGCACGCACACGCGACGCCCGTGGTCGAAGCGAACGGCTCATCGTCGTCTTCCTCAGCATCCTCGAACTTCGTAACGCTCTCGATGATGGCAGAGCACGTGCAGGTGGCGGACGAGGTGCAGGAGTGCGTGATCTGCCTGGACGAGCTCGAGTTCGGCAAGGCGCTCTTCACGGCCGAGTGCGGCCACCGGTTCCACTTCAGCTGCCTGCTCGAGAACGTGAACCACGACGAGGCGAACTCAGACAAGTGCCCGATCTGCCGCAAGTCGCAGACACAGTGGCCCGAGCAGACCAAGGGGCTCGTCAAGGCGCACCCATTCTGTAAGTTGTAGCGATTTGCGTATGGATTTATTAGGTACACCTTGGTATCACGATACTGAACGGGATTGTTCTGTTATACAGGTACAAATTGCGGCAAGCGAGGCACGGGCGGTCAATTCTGCGACGGTTGCGGCAATTCGCTCGCGCACACGCCGACTGCCCAGGAGCGCGCACGCGCTGCGGCCCATGCTGCCGCCGCGAGAAGCAACGTCGTGGTGGAATGCCCGTCGTGTCGGATCCGGTGCCTCGTGAGCACGAGCGCACGCGGCACACTGCAATGTCCGAACGGCCACCTGTTCCAGCTGCGTATGCCGTCGCAGACGGGCAACTCGCAGCAAGGAATGAACATGCGACAGAGCTTCACCGGCGCTTCGACCGGATTTGGCGGAGGAGGAGGAGGAATGGGAGGCGTGCCGCCGCCAGGACCAGCAGCAGCAGGAAGCGCACCAGCAGCACCAGCGCCGCCAGGAGGGGGTTCCATGGGCGGTCTGATCATGCGCCAGTGCCCGACATGCTACACACGCGTGCAGATGCCCCCGGGCAGTCAGGCGGGCCAGTACATGTGTCCGCACGGCCACACGTTCTACTTCTCGCCGTCCGTGACCGAGTGGAGACCGTACCAGTAAAATAAGTACTGACGAAGACGACTAGTGTACAGAAAAAGAAGATGGTGATGAGAGCGATGATGATAGAGACCCGCCATGAGAAGAGAGAGAGAGAGAGAGAGAGAACGATCAAGTCAACCAAAGTCTCAACGATAAGAACCAAATTTCTATATATTTTGTATGTGAGTGCATCAAATGAGAATGGAGAAGAAAAATATACCATAACTGAGTGTGTGGTCAGGACGCTCACTAGAGCGCGATAACGATTGGTAGACAATGGTTTCACTCTCTCTCTCTCAGTGCGGCCCCTGCGACACGAGCACGTCGCCGTTGATGAACGCGTCGACGCGCTGCAGCTTCTTGAGCGAGAGATCCATCGGGTACTTGTACATCTCGGCGTTGAGCAGCATGCAGTTGGCGGTGCGCTGGTCCACTTGGATGTACGTCCAGCACACGGGGACAAAGTCTTCCGCCGAGGACGCTGGGGTGGACAGCGTCGCGGACACTGTGGGCGAGATGGTCAACTCAAACACCACGCAGGCGCCATGTGGCAGGTTCTCCAGCGGCGTCTGCATGTGCCACGTGATGGACCACAGGAGCGACGACGGCAGCACCACGGGCTGCACCGACACCTGCTGCTTCATCTCCACGAGGTTGCGCTGCGAGTCCAACACGGAGATGACGATGCGCGGCCGACTCAGGTATTGCGGATTGCTGATGCCGATGTGCTCGACGAACACCGACACGTACGAGCTGTGACGGATGCGGCCGGGCTGCTTGAGCAGAAAGAGCGTCGGCGTATCGTTACTGTCGATGGTTGCTGCTGATGTCTGGGACGGTGAGGAAGATGAAGATCCCCCGGTGGCTTTCTTCCGCAACGAGTTCATGCTCATTGCGAGCTTCGAGGCCGACGCCGTACGGCTCGAGCTTGAAGAGCAGCCGACGCTGGAGATCGCGTTCTTGGCCAGCGCTGCCTTGAGTCGCTGCGCCTCCTCCATTTCCAACGGCGACAACCCGGTAGCCAGCGCGCCGCGGTCCAGCAGATACTTGGCGACCAGCATGTTGTTGGCGCGCAGTGCCAGCTTCAGCGGCGTCTCCTTCTTGGCCGTCACGGCGTTGATCTCGGCGCCGCTTTCGATAAGCCAGAGCACCGTGCGCACGATGTCAGCCTCCACCTCGAGTTTGGTTTTGCCTACGTTCAGGAGCGACGTTGAACTGTCTTCTGCGCCGATGTTCGAGCTGTCGTTGGGCTTGCGGATGATGTCGCTGCTGCTGTAGTTGCTGTTCGTGCTATTGTTGTTGTTGCTCTCTTCGTCGGCGTTCACGGAGATCGAGGACGCTGTGACCGCAGGCTCCAGCGCAGTGGCTTTCGTACTGGGAGTTTGAGCTTGAGCTAGAGTTGATGACGGAGATAAAGGTACGCTCATGGATCTAGCAGCAGCCGTGGCGTTCGCCATGTTCACACGCGCTGCCAAATGCAGTGGACTCTCACGGCGCGCCGATAGGTTCGGCAGATTACATATCTTCTTCCGCAGCGCAAAGTCGATGAACTCGAGCTTGCCGTACTTGGTGCCGCGGTGCATGGCGAAAATGCGCGACTCGATGCTGCTCGGGATGCTGTGGCGCAGGTGCGCGAGCCACTTCTGGATCTCCAGCTCGTTCTCGGCGGCAAAATACAATCGTCCCTCTTTGTTCCTCCCTTCGAGCAGGTGCGGCGAGTGGATCTCGAAGGCGAACGGCGTGTCCATGGACTTCTTGAACAGCGCTACGCGCAGATCGATCGTCTTCGCACTCTTGCTCTGCAAAATGGCGGGCTTGTCGTTCGCAAAGTAGTTCAATTGCGGGAAGTGTGACTCGCTCATGTTGAGCACCACAAAGCGCCTCATCCAGCGTGACGTCTCGCGGCGCTTCTTCAGGTACCCGCTGTAGATCACCCCCGGTGGTGGCAGTAACGTAATATCCTCTTCCGGCTCCTCTGTCTTCTTTACCTTCTCATGAGATTGGTGGGGTTGGTCTTGACTCTGGTTGCTGCTGTTACTGCTTCCTTCCTCACTACCATTGACAATGGCCTGGGATCTCTTCTCAGCGCCAGCCCCAGTCATCGACACTCGGGGGTTTTCTGCTCGCTCTTCAAACACACTGCGCGCTTGCACAATAAGGAACTTGACCATCTCGTACTGTCCATGTCGGCAGGCTTCGTGGAAAGCAGTGTTGCCCTTCCCATTCCTTATGTAGAACAACTCGTTCTTTGTCAACACGTTCTGGTTGAGCATGTACTTGACCACGTGGAAGTCGCCGCACGCCGCTGCGTGGTGGAACATCGAGTTGTATCCGTACGCCTTTGGTCGCAAGTAAAAAAACAATGCGGGGTTCTGGCGCAGTTTCTGAATGCGGCGGTCAGATTCCTCCATTCTCGAATGCTGCGTCCAGGACGGTGCACCTACCCCACCACCTGCGATTGAGAAGGAAGACGAGCGAAAGATGCTGTCAACCTCCGCTTCCCATCGCTTTACGCGGTGGTGGCG
Source organism: Pythium sp. MPC-2022a (assembly GCA_038050625.1). Lineage (NCBI taxonomy): Eukaryota > Oomycota > Peronosporomycetes > Pythiales > Pythiaceae > Pythium > Pythium sp. MPC-2022a. The sequence goes on from JALBZB010000429.1 coordinate 15,919, forward strand.
ACGCCACGAGACTTGAATCCTCTTTGCCGCCAGCCTTAATTGGCGATATTCTTTCTGCAGTAGCCAGCTCTTCGCCCAGTACTGCAAAACCACGATGCTTTTCATCTTCGCCATGTAGTGACAGCGACAGATCCATCCTTTCATCGCATGCTGCAATTTTCTCATAGCCTGACGCCGCTGATCCACGCACTGCTTGGCAAATTGCTGACGCCGCTTGCTTTGAATGTACACAATCAACTTCCGCAGACTCACATACTGTTGGCGCAGTTTCCATTTGCGCACAAGCGCTTGCAGTTTCACAACCCGCTGCTTGAGTATCTTAAACTTTTTGCGCTGAATCACCTGTCGAACAAACGCTGCGAGTACAATCGACGCCATTTTCCTTCTCAAGAACTCGCGGCGCATCTTCACCGATCGGTACTCGGACTGGATCTTGACGATCGCTCGCCGTTGACGAACATATACACGGTGGTGTTTGATCATTCGGTACCACGACTGAATCAAAAGCGCCGACCACTCTTTGAGCTTTCGAGCACGCTCTGCTGCAGTGCGTGAGAGGAAACCTCGTAGGTGCTTCTGCACCATCACAGCAGCTTTCATCTGCTTTTCCCACACAGCAAATCGCTTGTGAGTGAGGAAGCGCATGCTCGCGCGGAAGACGCAGCTCGCAGCAAGTTTCAGCTTGCGAAAGCGCTTTTGGTGGCTCGAGCATCGGAATTGCGCCTGGATCTTCACCACTGCACTTTTCATTCTCTGGTAGCGGACTTTGTGCGAGTGCATGCGCCACAGTGCTTGGAACTTCTGTACACCCCTCTTGATCACCTGGAACTTTCTGTACACGATTCTGCAGCGGACGAGCTTTGCTTGAATGATCACCGCTTTTTCAGCGCGCAATGATGCCACGTAGGCTTCCAGCTTCTCGACCTGACCATACCGCAAGAACACTTCCTGACGACCCATTGCAAACACTTTCTTGCCATGGATTGACGGGCTCTTCTCCTCGAGCCACTCGACTGCAAGTTGCTCACAGGCATCGCGCAGCTTTTGCTGCTTGGCGTCCCCCTTCCGCACATCTGCAACTGCGTGTTTATTCACCGACAGTGACCAGAAGAGCTCGTAGAAGACGTCGAAGCGTTTGCGGATCGGGAACCCTTCTTGGCGAATGCGGACGACCTCCAGCACGCCGCTGTAGATAAGCTGATCGCGCACAAGCTCGCAGCTAAACCCACCGGGGAACTTGAGGTTGTTGGGCTTGATGCACTTGATGTAGTTCGGCGTCGTGTGCCACAGCACCTCCATCAATTCTGAAAGCTGCGTTCGGAAACGACTCGTCACTGTCGAGGTGCCAGTCAACGCCTGTTTGCCCTTGTTGTTTGCTGAGCCATTCGAGCCTGACACTGGCGCTCCTCGCTTCTGCTGGGCTTTGCTGTCAGTAGCGACACCGGCGAAGATCGCCTGGATGAGCGACTGTGAGCTCCTCTTAAGAAGATCCAGCAGATCATCGTGCAGATTGTCGGTGTTCTTCGCGATGAAATCGTGAATATCGTACACAACTTCTCCCGCGTAGTGACGAATCACAAACTCGTCGCACTCGAAGCGTGGCTTTGTGTAGTTCGCGTGCTTGTCGAGATGCTGCCCGTGGTAGATCGTAAGCAGCTGCTTGTCGGTCGTCTTGCGCTTGAGCAGCATTTGTTCTTCGAGCAATGGGAGCAAACCCGTTGGCGGTTTTTGGATCAAATCGAGACACTGCTGGTTGTCTTTGAACTCGACGATCGAGAACTTGATGCCCTCGTTCGCATAGCGCTCTTGCTCCAGCACGAACACGTGCTTGTTGAACTGCTGCTGCAGCGTCTCGTTCGTGAAGTTGATACACAGCTGCTCCAAACTGTTCTTCTTCATCACTTCAAACCCGAAAATGTCCAAAATCCCGATAAAAGCAGGTGTAGTGGACGCGCCGTCACTCTTGGAGCCTTTGGGTTTCTCCTGCGCGATCTCCGTGTGCTCTTTTGCGCACGCATTGATGCGCACGATGAGGTGATTGAACAGCTCCCCATACAAGTGTTTGCAAAACGCATCCATCGCGTTCTTCGCTTGATCAGCCGACAATTTGATCTCCAAGATGCTTCCTCGACCTGTGATTGTCGTCTGGGTGACCATTTTCTTCGCAAATTCCTGTGGCTCAACCCCCAAAAGCGCCGACACATGCGCCAAGTCCACACCTTGTTCGCTCTCGGGAAACACCACGACGGTCTTCTCTTCATTCGATGAGCCTTCTTCCTTGACAGACTGGAACTGGACGTTCCCCAACTGCAGAATCGCTGTGAGGATCTCGAACATCGGCATCTGGAAACTCATCATGTCCATTCCAAGTTGGCTCAAGCAGTTTCGCAGCTGGTCAAACTCAACTGCGTCGTCCACGCCATCCACTTCGACACAGTCACCATGAGTCAAGTACATGTAGTTCCACACATCGCTCTGTAGTTTGAGCTGCTTCTCCTGCGCGCTGCCCAAACCTTTGAGTCCTGCGAGCAACTGGTAGAAAATGTGGTAGTTGCGCTCGTTCGCTTGGGGCATCACTAACCGGGTTTTCTCAAGAAGAAAGTGCCGGATTGAGACACCAACCATGCGTCCGTCCGGGTTGTAGTGGATCTGAATGTATTTGCCAAAGCGACTCGAGTTGTCGTTCCGTGATGTCTTCGCATTCCCAAAAGACTCCAAGATCAGGTTCGAAAGCACGACGCACTCTTCGATCTTCTCGTGCACATGCGCAGCAGCGGAACTCGAGCTAGTGCTGGCTCCTGATGCTAAAGCCACTGCTGCAGCCGATGCGTGCTTGCTCGCGGTCGCGAGATACTTCATAATGTACTTGGATGCCTCGGTCTTTCCCGCGCCGCTCTCGCCACTGATGATGATCGACTGCGGGGTTCCAGTGCCTGCGATCACACCTTTCATGCCCGAATACGCCTTCTCTGCGATCGTAAACAGGTGCGGCAGACGCTTCGACGCGTCAGCAGACTCCTTGTTCTGCTCCATGAACCCCATGACATCGTAAAGCAGCGGGATCGTCTTGTACGGATTGATCGAGAGCAAAATGTCGGCGGTAAACGTGTAGATCTTGTCCATTTCAAAGCGCTGGCGGAGTACACTCAGCAGCGGTGCCTCGTGCATGTTGTTCATCGACGCGATGTCCTCATGGTTGACAATGTGCGACGCATCGAATGTGTACAGTTTGGTCAGACTCAACGACTGGAGCTTCTCGTCCGGGGAGTCCGGCACGTACACATCTGCGCTCTGCTGCTCCTGATTGATCCCCTGCACTTCGCCAATGCGCCAGAGCACTTTCGGGTCCGTCACCCACACTTTGTTCCCCACAAGCAGGTGGCTTGGGTTCACTTTCCCAAGCACAGGGAGACCGCCAGTTGTCGACGAGGAGGTTAATAGCGACGAAAGGCTGTTTGGGTCGTTCGTCTTGCTCCCGGGCTTGTGCGACGGCGATTTGGCCGGCGCCGGCATCGTCTTGTGCGTGCGAAACATCCTGACTAGTCTTGGTTCTCTCACGGCCTGACGGTTGTTCAATATCACGAACACCTGGACACCTGCCTGCCACTTACTCGGTTCTCTCGATGCCGATAAGCCGGACTGTGCTTACCTGCCTGTGTGTCGTTCGCTCTCCAGTCAGTGAGCGAATGCCTCTGTCTCTTGCTTCTTGGTGACTTATCCGACGCCTGCGACCGACTGCTGCTATTTATTCTCCTGCTCCGCTCTTCTGCTTCTCGACAGGCGGTCGTTTCGAAACGACGCGATCGATCGTTTGACCCCCAGCGATTAAACCAGGGAGAGCGCAGCCACAAACTCTCAACAAGACAGCAGCAAGCGCTGCTTGCGATGGCGCATCAAACCCAGAAACATACACATACGCAGAAATAGAGAAAGAGCGACCTCGAGTTGCGTGGCTGATGCCATCTCATCAAGCGCCGACGAGTGATCGGATCGAGTCTGCCGTTACGTCCACTTGTGAGATCAGCTGTCGTGCACCGCTGCATGTGTGTTATCTTCATTTACCTGGAGACATCGATCCGGAGCATGACGCACTTCTAATGCACGGAGCGCACTCTGCGGCACGCTTTCTGCTCTTTCTTGGCTTACTTTTGAGAATGGAGCCATCCCTCACTTTTGTGACCGAATTCGTCCTTTGTGACAACAGAGTGTGATCGAGTTTGTGATTGTGGCAGATCACAATTCCACAATGTGCTTCTGATCACACCAGATGGGCATACTTTGTTTCATACAAAGCAGATGCTTGCAACATTTCTTGCAAACGTGATTCAAATCGATCACATCGTGCGTATTGGTAGAAAATATGCACTCGATCTAGTTTAGGCCAATAGAAATCTTTTGCTTGAGCCTGTGCGGCGCCTATTGATTTGAGAGCACTCTCAAAACAGTACTGCACACAAAACATCGGAACTCGAGCGCGATAGGATGGAGACTGATACCAGCACGCGAGAGAAGCTTCAGGCGAAGTGCATCAGCGACACCACTAAGCGTGCGTATCAGCAAAAGATCAACGTCCTCACCACTTGGCTACAGATACATTATCCTGCGTGTGTGAACGGCAAGCAAATAAATATCTCCTTGGAAGGAGCAACTATCTTGGATTTCGTCTCGTCGATCTGCCGCAAAGCCATTGTCCTCAACGAGTGTGACGACGCTACTGCAGAGGAGGTCGCTCTCAAACCTCTGGCTATCTCGACTGTGCTGGGGCATCGAAGTGCACTCGTTGATTTATACAAAAGAGCACAACTCGAAATCGACTCCGCTGTCGACAGCCAGTCGAACACCATTCTAGACGGATACGTTCGTCTAATAACGAGCTCAAGAAACAAGGCCGCATGAACCCTAGAGAAGGAAAGCACCATCTCAAATTCGGCGGCTACGCGCTCTTGGCAAGGAAGCTGCTATCTCTATCATCGGCAGGAAAGGCACAGGCGTGGAGCTCAAGCATCTTCTCTTGGAGCTACTTGGTGTTGATGTGGAATCTGATGAGCCACTCAGACTCCATCGACAGTATCACGCTGCAGCACATCGAGTGGGGCGTAGATTGCTTGGTGGTCGAAGAGCAAGGTCACAAAGGCGATCAAACCGGTGCGGACAAGTTTAGGAAACACGTGTACGCGAACCCGTTCCAACCCGAAGTATGCCCAATCCTGGCTTTGCTGTGGTAGTGTTCAGCTCCCCTCCGCGCGCGACAGGAGAGCAGCAGCTCTTTTTGGGAGCAAACAGCAAAAGCCGATTTTGGAAGGCACTCCATGTTGCGTTGGACCAACTGAGCACTGAAGACGGTATCACCCTCGGCGCACTACCCAACGAGTTTGGTGCGCACAGTGTGCGAAAGGGAAGCAGCACCTACTGCCTGGGCTCAGTAAATGGTCCACATCCTGTGGCAGTATTCCTGCGGATGGGACAGAGTCTAGGAAATCTCAAAAACGATACATCCACTCTGCAGAAGGAGTCGACCAGCTGTGCGGTCGTGTGGCAGCAGGCTTGCCGTTTGAGGATGAAAGATTTGGCGTTCTGCCACCACACTTCGATCACGGCATCTTGAATCTTCTGAACGAGGCGTATTGGGTCTCAATTGTCCCGGGATTTGGCAACTTCCCGCATGGGTTTCGCAGCGCACTCCCATTTTTCTTGCGTTTCTCATTCAATATGAAAGCTATCTACGGTCCACGCTCGATCCCCGGCACTCGTTGTTCGCAGCACGAGTTTTCTCACACAATCCGCTGCTGGATCAGCTACGATGAACAGTGATACTGTGCTACGGCGAGTGTGCTCAAACGCATCTCGAGGCCATGGGAATTCCTTCGCGTCTCGCCATCGCGGTGAAACTCGACGATCTGAAGAAGATGGAAGCAGAGGCAGAAATTCTGCGCCAACGGATGGCTACTTTGGAAGAGTCGGTTCTCGTGACCATGCCGAAAGAAGTTGCTTGTGTAGTGATCAACGAGCTGCGCACATATTCCGCAGGAGAAGGAGGCTCGACTTTGGTCTTGTTCGATGTCAAAGCGCGCGTCAGTGCATTGGAGTGCTCGGCTGTCAGCGAAAAAATCATCACAAAAATTACTGTGCTGGAAACGCGAGATGCCGATTGCGCCACAGCGACCGCAACGGAAGGAGTCGAGCATCTTCCTAAACAAATCTTCTACCCAGTTCAAACCCCAGCTCAAACCCCATCGTGGAACACGTGGATATGGAATGACGGATTGCTATGTCATCACGTGCCAAGGGGATGGAGATTTCCGCGCAGCTTGACCACAAAAGCAACGTGGGATTTGTGGGTTTTCGGAGACCGCAATCGCGGAATTTGTCCGTACCGACTACTGAGCAGAGGGTTTGATATCGGTGAGAGTGGCTTACTGTACTACTCGTGAGCAAGAAAGCTGATTGCGTACATGGCCAAGATGCCCGACGAAATGAAGTTATTGGGGTGTGAGTATTTTGGAACTCAGACGGTCAGTATTTCCAAATGCACGTTGGAGTAAACGACCGCATTTACAATGCAATCTAAGCACAGTTGGTCTCGCGCCTGTATGGTGAGTCTCCGTCGAAATGAGTGGAAGAGAATTGCTACGGCACAATCTACAATCACATGCTCGCTTACATGAGCAACACAAGAGTCGCCTAAGAAGAGTGCAATCATAATCGCACACTTTGCATCATGAAATGTCACCACTTGAACTTTGCCTGCTGTTCGCTTGAATAATGATACTTAAGTAGCTTTCATTGGACGAAATAACACTGCCACAGCCGCTTTATTCAATCACAAATTGTGATCGCACAATATCACATCCTCACTCTATGCCTCCATCGCTTGCAAATGCAAGCCAGTGGACAAACATTCACTCTCGAAATGGCTATGATAAAATTCAATATTTGTGATTCGTCTACATCATAGCACTACTTCGCCAAAAGCTACTTCTCTGGGTTACTCCATCTGAAGTGACATTGACGCAGCGATTGCGCTGTTGCCACGATCTCACAAGCTATCCAACACCTCCTCGAAAAGAGAGCGAGCTTGAGAAGAAAGAAGGCGACGCGATGCACGGCGACCTGCGCGGCTTCTGTACGTGACGAGTGCTGCTATTCATCAATATAAGAGCGCGTACGAGCGGTTCACAACGCTGTAACCCACAGCAGAACGACAGTCTTACTGACCGACGTGTACGCGTTTGCGGCTCTTGTGCTTCCACGTGTCGCTTTGTGTTTACTCCTTGCTATTTGTGTAGATGGCGCTCCTGTGACGTATGCGCTGTCGTTGGCAGTCGGCGCGGCGAGTTCTGCGAGTTTGATCTTCGACCAGGGCCGACTGCTGATCCTCGGTACGGCGTGTGCTTGTGTTTTGAGTTGGCACAAATGTGGGGCAATCATGGCGTGTTCAATCGATCTCACCATTACTTCGTCATCTCTCTTTCACTTTTGTATTGTGATGGCAGATCGCGATGCGGTTCTGAATCGAATGCAGTACTGGCGTCTGTTTACCAACCAAGTGGCGTTCCACCAGTTGAGACCGCGACGCTTTCGCTGCCTTGCTATTGCTCATACAGGTCTCATAATGGTTCTAACATGCCTTCGTGATATGTCATTTGTATGTACGAATACTGGTAGTGGACTCGCGGTGTCCTTCGGTCTCTACATCATCTTCCAGTTCCGTATCATTGAGCGTCAGGTGCGTTTATATACACGACAGCTGCACCATCTTGGATGTATTGCCTTACCAGTTTATGCTGACGATTGTCCAATTTGTTGTTGTTGTAGATGGGTTCACGTAAATTCGGGAGCTTGCTCGTGTTCATCCTCCTCATCACGAGCGGACTGGAGCTGGCGGCGCTCGTCTCAGCGCCAGCGCTCACACGCCAGATCCCAGGCGGCCCATACGCGCTGCTCGGTGCGCTTTTCGTTTTCTTCAACAGTGCGTCAATACCGAACTGCTGTGGGTGTTTCTTTGACTTGATGAACGGCTAAATGTAATCTCACCATTTATATCTATGCTTTTGCGTCATGTACAGAGTACATTCCCAAGCTCTACCCTCGCAACTTCAGCTTCTCGGGACTGCATTTCTCCGATAAGTCGTCCACATACCTGCTCGCCATGGTGGTGCGTACCCAAAATCAATAGCCCCTCGTATTTTTCACTATGCGGAGACTTACTCTGACAACGCAAACTATTTTCTATCGGTCTCAAATACAATGCAATCCTCAGATGCTGGGACGCAACCCGCGCACGCTTCTCCAGTTCGTTCCAGGCGCGCTGCTGGGCGTGATGTTCAGTTCCACGCCGCTCGCTAAGCTCCGCCTGCCGTCGTTCCTCTGCACGCTGCTTGGAGTACGTACCTCACAGCTCTCTCAGACTCACGAGTTCATTCTCGCTCACATTATCATTTTGCTATTGTTATTGTCTTTTCTGTCTGAATAGCTCTTCCACCCGTTGTTTGAGGTTGTCCCCGCGAGCGCCGTCGCGCTCCAGCGTCAGCGCCGCGTGCTCGAGGCGCAGCGTCGCCTGGGCGTCCGCAACAACCAGCAGAACATGCCAGCGGGTCAGGGCTTCCGCGACCAGTTATTACCAGGCGCCGGCGGCATGATGGGTGGTGGAGGTGGTGGTGGCGGTATGCTGCCTCCACACATGGCAGCCGTGCCACCTTCAGAAGACGCGATCCAACAGCTCATGGTTCGTGTTTGGCGCTTGTCAACCATATTTCTACAGAACTGGAAACGTTCAATGGTGACTGACTAATGATTTGTGTTGCAATGTGTGTGCTTATCTAACTTACCAGGCATTAGGATTCGACCGCGAGCGCGCCATCGCAGCCCTGCAAACCACCAGCAACAATGTCGAAGCTGCTGCCAACCGCCTGCTGAACGCTCTATAGAAAGGAACACGAGCACGAGAGAAGCAGAGGGAGAGAGTTCAAAATGGGATAAATGACTCCTGTCATCTTCGTTATACAGAGACCAACAGAACAGCTCATGGGGGATCCGACATTAAAGAAAACATAGTCGTGTGTATTTGCTTGTTGTGTTCACATCTCTTGCTTCAGGTACTATTTGCTATAATATCTTGTACATTCATATTCACACACATGCTGTGTATGTCTGCATTATCATAAGTTCATTAAATCCTAACTAAGTTGACTATTCACTATAGCGAGCACTTCCAAGCTTCAGTTCGATGCTTCCTGGGCATTGCTGCTCTCACCGGGTGAAGATGATGCTGATGCTGGTTCTTCAACAACCTTCGGCTTCAGCTCTTCAAAATCTGCAGCTGGCGCCTCCGCGCGGTGTTTCTTGTCCGCTGGAGAGTGCGTCGGCGACTCGTCGCTTGATAACGGAGAGCTCGACTCGACGATCTCCGTGAGCTTCCTGAGTGTGTGCAGCCAGTTGCGCTTGGACATCTTCGTCTCAGTGGTCAGTGTCACGAGCTCGCCGTTGGACTTGGTCACCACGAGCATGAGCCCGAGCTTCTCGGGGAGGTTGGCGCCGAACATCGCGATCTTCTTCTGCATCGACAGCTTCTGGCAGTCCTGCACCTGGATGATCGTGAAGTGGTTCTTGAGTCCCGTGTTCTTTGCTGCGTGCACGGGCGACGAGTAGCAGAGCAACTGGTTCCTCTTCAACAGGCAGTAGAAGCGCTTGTGATGGAAGAACACGTTGTGCGTCGGCAGTGTGAGGTAACCCTGCTCGACGATCGTGTCGTCCGGGAGGCCCTCGAAGCGCGACACGCACTGCGCCAAGTGCTTGCCGAGGCTCATCATCTTGCAGAGCTCCTGCGCCGAGTAATGGTAAACCGCCTTCTCGTCGTCCGTAGTCGCAGGGCGTTCAAACTCCACGCCGATCTCTTCGTCGCATGCGGGGAAGTGCACGTGTCTGTCGCCTGCGTCCGACATGGACGATGAGCTGCCGCGGCGACTGTACTTTGGGTTGTGAAGCGGGTGCGCGTGCGCCTTCTGGTGGTGCGCGTCGCGCAAACCGATCGCCTGAATGTACGCGTGCCACTTGGCGGAGATGGACGACTTGGACGTCGACGAAGACGTCTTCTTGAGGCACGACGTGTTCTCGCGGCCGCGGCTCTTGGCCATTTCGGTCCACGAGTTGGCTGCTGTTGTTGGTACTGCTGCTGGGCTGGACTTCATCGTGAAAGCAGGAAGGTATCGGGTTGGCTGCTTGGCTTGTGGGGATTGGAGCGCAATATGGAGAATGGAGCATGACGGGGCCTCAGCACGTGCTTTTCACGCAAGCCCATGAATGGCGGGAGCCACATTGGGAGTTTGTATGGAGCATTGTGGTGTGGGGTGAGTATGTATCTACAGTACCTATGGAGATGGATGCGCAAGAGGCTTTGTTTGAAGCCACGCTACGTACATTTCTTTTCGCTGGAAGGAAATACGGATTTGACTTGGTTTTTGTATGGGAAGGAGAGAGAGGGGTGACGACACAGAATTGGATGGGCAAGGAGCAGTCAGTTGCAAAGGGCTGCTCACACAAAGAGGGAAAAGGCAGCTTGCCGATTGGCGGGATTTAAAAAAACCATCATATTTCAGTGCATAATAATATGACCGATGATAACATGGTCACAAGAAAATCAGGTACTGATTTAGTCTTAAAGAGTACTGACTCGAGTGAACAAAATGGTGGTACAAGGAGCAGCTTCCCACTTGCCCATCCCCTTTTTTGCTTTTTTCCAATTCCGCCCCCAATAAATATGTTAAAGGCTTTGGTTTTTAGGCTAGAAACTGTCAATTTAGAGATCAGGTGTCACAGTTTTCACAAAAACACGTGACCATTTTTGTTGGATGAAGATTTTTTGCTCGTTTTTCTGATCTTGAAATGAACAACCATTTCCAATGGATCGCGTTTCGTTGTCACAACTCCAAAAGTTGGATAAGACCAGGAAAGTTCACCATTGATGTCGGCTTTCAAACGCCGAATGAATATTCGCTTTATATCACTTTGGCTTGGTTCGCATTGATGTTTAGCGATGCTATCTTCGAAAATGGAAGAAGTACTGTAGGAGCGCCTGGTGGTGCACGCATTATGAACACGCGCAGAGCGTCATTTGCTCCCTGCCAAGTCACACGTTTGTGGCTTTGGCATCTTTCATGGAGTGAGTGTGCCCACCGAAAATACTTGAATGCCAGAAGTGTTACCGAATTGGTTCCTGTAACACGTCTGGTTGCTCTGGCAATCATCTGCAACCATGAGGAGCAAATTGAGTCAATTTTCTATGCAAACCAAAATAAATATACCTACCTACACAGCAGCATATGCTTTATCGCAGTTTCTGCATACTTGAAATCTAAATTTCATAAAAGTTAGACGCAAAAGATTGTTTTGATTGTCAATTTACAAGTTCAACTTGAAGGTCAACAAATCTACACAGCAGCATATGCTTCATCGCAGTTTCTGCTACTTTTCACGCCAAAATCCACCACGCAACCACGTTGAAGTGGCAAACCAACCTGACAATGACCAGATGGACGCCAGCCACACGCTCTTCCGCATTATCTGAGAATGCGAGCCATGCGCGCATGCTCTTCCTGCTCTTCACGCTACTGTACAGGCGTCCGTCGATCCAAATGCATCCATCCCAATCTGCGCGTGGCCCCTTGCTTGGGGTATCAGGATCACGCCCGCGATGTCGCCCAGTAATGCGTTGCAGCTACCGACCACAAGCACTCGAGATGCGCCATGGCGCCGACCTCCAAGTACACGAGCACGTCCACCCCC
>JALBZB010000430.1:0-27680 GCA_038050625.1 Pythium sp. MPC-2022a
GGGAGCTAAAATAGGTTACTAGTGCCTTCAACACACTCCACTACGAATAACAAACTTTATTCATGCGCGTGCGCGCGCTGATTGCCCTCCAAAGTGCGCCAATCCTAGTTGTCCCTATCGTTTTGTCGCGTCCTAGAATAGTGACTCCCACTTCAAATGGCCGTCCTGGACGACCACTTGCTTGTTTCGAGCTCAAATTACATCAGCAAACAGAACGCAATGCGTTCTATCATCTCTCAAAAACTCACGCTCGCAAACACATTTTTGAAGAAAAAATCGACTGTTTTCGGATTTTTTACTCTGTCCCTAACTTTTTGGCGCGCACTGTATAAGCGCCTTCGCTTTCTTCCTTTCGGCTCTTGCCGACTCGATCCTTGTGCCAGTCAGCTACATCCATACAACCAGCGCAAATGGCTTGAATATGCGAACATGGAGCGCCATACCTGCAAATTGGAGATCAGGTGAGACGGAGACACGAATCTTTTGGGCTTTTACCAATGCCGTTTTTGAAGAACTTCCTTTTTGTCGCCGCGTTACACACGAGTGATCTGATGTGATGATGATGGATAAGCCGCAAAATTAAGTGCTCCAGCGACTGACTGACTGACTCAGCCTAGAGGTTCAAAGGAGCGTGGAGCTGATAGAGCACTTCCGAGGCTACCGGTCTCTTCTTCGGGTTCACACGAAATTGCTCGGTTTCACGCCAAGTTTAGTTTCACCATATCTCAGTGCGCCTTTGGCGAGAATTGACTTTTGAGGCTCCCTCATGTGATCATTGGGACTGACCGACTTTGAAATCTTACGAGAACGCAGGGACACGACGACCATGACTACTACAGTATGTCTTCGCTCTGGATGACACCTAAGGATACGATGAGCGACAGGCCAACGTGCTTTTGATCGTGGCCTCGGATCTCGATATCCACGCGCTCCCATACTGCGGTGGCGATGTCAAGGAGTATCCATAATCCGTGATTGTCACGCAAATTTATTTCCATTAACCTTGCGGGTGAACTCAAAACTGACATGGTACATCTTTCTTTTGATTGAAATGGGTTTTTCAAGCTACTTTCAAACGAGCTCCTCAAAATTCAGCAAAGCTGGGTGTTTCTACGTTTATGCATCGCAGTCCTTGCGCTTGGTGGATTTGGCCGCAGCAGCCGAGCCTGGAGACGAACCCGTCGCAGTGGTGGCAGTGCTGTCGTCCGTCGAAGGACCGTTCTCACTGTCTGTGGTGGTGGCCTCCGAAGTCTCATTGTCCGTGGACAAGTCAGTGGTGCCGGTGATGGCCGCATCAGCAGGGTACGCATTGTCTTCGCCGTCCGTCGACGTGCTGTCATCATCGCTGCTGGCTGGAGTGGTGGCGCTGGCGCCCGAGGCTGAGTCACTTGGGTATGCGCTCGCCGTCTCGTCGGCGTCACCAGTCTGAACCGTAGCATTGGTGTTGTCATCGGTCGAGGTGCTGTCGTCGGTGGTCGACGTCGAAGTGGCAGCGCCGCCGGACACGGACTCGTCCACATCGCCAGAGGCGCCAGCAGTCGAAGTGCCAGCAGCAGAGCCTTGGCTCGAAGCCGTCGAAACGGACCCATCTTCATCGCTGGTAGTGGCGGCACCAGACGTTGGGACCAGTCCATTTTCGCTCACCTCGGCATCGACATCCAGAGAAGAAGAAGAGGAAGAAGACGACGACGAAATGTCAAAAGTCAACTTCTTGTACTCGTCCTTGAGGTCGCCACCCTCTTTGAAGAGACCAAAGTACGCCTCGACAGTGGCGTTCGCCGCCAGCGTCGCGATCTTCCACTGCTCGTCGAAGCCCGCGAAGTAGAAGTACTTGAGGCTATGCTCCTGCGCGAGTGTGTAGAAGTCGTGGAAGTAGGTCGCCGCGTTTTCTGGGGTCGCATCGCTCGCAGTGGCCTGGACGCCGTCGGTCGCCCAGCCAGTCTCGCCGATAATCACCTCCTTGTTCTGCTTCGCCGCAAGCTCGATGAGCGGCTCGAGGCGCGAGTACATGTAGCTGGCAGCCTTGTCCGCGTCAATCTTCTCCCAGAACGGGAACGCGTTCGCAGACACGACGTCAACTGCGTCGATGAGCTCCGGGTACTGCAGGTAGATGTCGCCGATGTCGGCGATTGTGACCGGGATGTCCAGGTTCTTGGCCGTGCAGAGCTTCTTGATCTCGTCAAAGTTGGAGATCGCCACGGTCGTGTTCACGTCGCCGCGGTACACGGCCTCGCTGCCGACGTGAATGCCGACGATGTCCTTGGCGTTGATGAGCCCGTCCTGAGCGAGCAGCTCCGTGAACTTGGCCTTCTCGGCCTCGAACGTCGCGGCTTCCGGCCCGACCCAGAGTCCGAGTGAGACCTTGAGCCCCGCCTTGACGGCGGCAGGCACGACGGTCGTTCCCTGGTTGCAGTCCGTGAGTGAGTACAGGCGAATGGTGTCGGTGATGGTCTTGAGCTTGACGAGCTCCTGGGCGATGACGTCGGCGCTCTTGCACTTGGTGGCGTCTGGAGCCCAGTCCGGACCGGCGCGGATGTTGTAGTTGATGCCGTGGCACTTGAAGTTCTGTGCCGAAGCGTACTGCTGCTGGGCTGTGAGCGTGAGCGCCGTGAACGCGATCATCGTTGTCGACGTGCGCACCATATTAGTTTATCTGTCTGGGCTCTTGAGTTCTTGCTGTCCTAGCACTTGAGCAGGAGACGGCGCGTTTGGGAATGGGAAGATGAGCAGCAGCAGCAGCAGCTTTGAATCCTTCCAGACAGAGCAGAGAAGCTTCTGGGCGATTGCTCAGCCAACAGCAGCAGAAGCAGCATCCGTTAAGACACGCGAGAGCAAGCGAACGCCGGAGCCAAGAGCTCCGTATGGCGTCATGAATGGCGCATGTGTGCTTCAGAAAGGACATGCTCGCCTATCAAAAAGATCGCTTGACGTACTGAAGACGATCGATAAAGTGATTGATTTGGAACGTTAAGGAGAACTAACACATCAAAGTGTGCGAAAGCGAGCGGGTGATAACTTTAGCGGGATTTCTATGGACGTTGAGCTTCTGCAGCTGGTGACACTTTGTCACGTCGAAACGACTATGCTACTTTACTGAGCCTTTCAAAACCAATGTCGCCGTAAATCAGTTTTATATATACACGCTATTTAAAAATAACTGTGAAAAAGCATACCCTGTTGAAACTGTATCGAGCCGGATTAAAGAGTCAGCACCGGCACCAAACCAGATGGAACTTGCGAAAAGATCAGATCCAAACACAAGCCATTAGATTTTTGCCCAACAGATCATGACCAGTAAGCCAAGCTCGCAATGACAGGCTGTCCTCAATAACAAGCCAAACCAAGCGAGCGAGCGCACGTGTGTGTATGAGTGCATTCGCTATCCCCTTCGTGCTTGTCCATGTGTCGCGGACGTGCTTACGACGAAAAATCCAGGTGTGCTGCAGTGTTTGCTTATGCGCCAGTTGGAATGGACAAGCGAGCAAATCGCTTTACAACGCAACATATCGAGAAGACGACGAGGGTGTTTTGATGACCACCGGGCTCCATTTTACGTGCAATCCTCAGTTCCAGCGCAATACAACAATAACAAGATCGCTCTGTATGGCTCCTTTGTTTATGCCATTGCCCAATAGATTCGACAGGAGTGTAATGCCTGTGGAGTGGATATGGCTCTTGCTGGTAAATGGACACTACTGCTGGAGTACGCGTATCCTGAAGAGATCCAGTGGCCAACACTTGGTGGCTCTATAGAGGCACTTCAAAGACTCAGACGTCAGCAGCAGTAAAGTAGTAATACCGCAGTACTTCTGCTTGGGGTGACAGAGGCACTGTACTTTCAACTGCTGCAATGCACGATGGAGGAATAGGTTACGTACTGTAGAGTGGCGTCCTGATGGTTTCTGTAGCTGTGTAGCCGTTGAGGTGGTCGCTACTGTTCGTCCATCTACAACAGCACGCTGCTGTGCAGTAGACGGACACAACATGGATAGACAAGCATGTGAGTGTCAAAATCTCCAGTCGTGCTATTGCCAAAGGTTGCGTGCATTGTGTGACTGTAATCAGTTGAAATTGCATGGTTCCTTTAGTATCTTTGGATAGCCTCGCGAGTGTCCATCCATGCGGAGCTCCCGAGTTCACTACCTGAGCTTCAACCTGGCGAAGAGCTCCGGTGCGAATTGCAGGATATTTTTACGTCTCTGCGTAGACGCTTTCGATTGCATGCGACCTACAGCTCACAAGACAGACGGACGGCTACAAGCACTCTCTCTCTCTCTCTCTCTCTCAACGTTTGTACTCACAACGCACATTGCATTCATTTACGTTTTTCAACGATCCACAGCTACCGACTACCATTGGTGTTCGTACTCTCTACAATGTCGCAGCACAGCAGCTTCGCTTACGCGTCGCAGTCCTTGCGCTTCTTCTTGCCGGAGACAACGAGATCTACGCTCGATCCCGTCACCGACGAAGCAGCGGTAGTCGCCGTGCTCTTACTGTCTGCCACGTCAGCGACAACAGCGTCCGTGGTCTCCGCGTCGGTCGAGTCGGTCGAGTCATCGCCAGCATCCGCAGCGTCAGTCGGACTTTCAGGTCCGTACGCATTCGCGTCTTCGCCGCTGGTGTTGGATTCGTCCGTGACGACCACGGTCGCCTTGGCTGGGGACGTAGCAGCGGCTGGGGTCACAATTGGGGTCACAGTTGGAGTGGTGGCCGAAGCAACTGGAGCAACAGTCGCCTTGGTCGGGAGGTCGTCGCCGGCGTCCGCCGAAGAAGAACTGGAGCTGCTGCTGTCAACATCAAGGTCCACATCCACCGAGCCCGACGCTGACGAGGAAGTTGATGAGGAAGTTGAGGCCGCTGGCTTGAGTGCTGAGTACGCCTCCTTGATCTCGCCGTCCTTGTCGAAGATGCCAAAGTATGCCTCGACCGTGCTGTTCGCCGACGCGCTCGTGAGCTTCCAGCTCTCGTCAAAACCCGCAAAGTAGTAGTACTTGAGGTTGTACTTCTGCGCGAGCTCGTAGAAGCCGCGGAAGTAGATCGCCGCGTTCTCCATGGACGCCTTGGAGCCCTTGGCCTCGACACCGTCGGTCGGGTACCCGGTCTCGCCGATCACGATGTCCTTGCCCTTGGCGATCTTGGTCAGGCGCTGCAGCTTCGTGTACAGCTGCGCTGGTCCCTTGTCCGCGGCGATCTTGTCCCAGAACGGGAACACGTTCGGTGACGCGAAATCCACGACGTCGATCAGCGACGGGTTCTTGAGGTACGCCTCGGTCGTGTCGGCGACTGTGATTGGGATGCCCAGCTTCTTGGTCGTGCAGAGCGACTTGATCTCCTTCACGTTCGCGATCGCGGTCGCCAGCTTCACGTCGCCACGGTACAGCGCCTCACTGCCGACGTAGATCGCCGGGGTGTTCTCGGCCGTGACGAGCCCCTCTTGGCTGATGAGCTGCTCGAGCTTGAGCTTCTCGGCAGCGAACGTCGTGGCGTCCGGTCCGACCCAGAGACCGAGCGAGACCTTGAGCCCAGCCTTGTTGGCCAGAGGGATCACCTTGGACGCCTGATTGCAGTCCGTGAGCGAGTACAGGCGGATGGTGTCGGTGATAGTTTTGAGCTTGGCGAGTTCCCCGGCGATCACGTCGAGGCTCTTGCACTTGGTCTCCTCCGGTTCCCAGTCGGCGCCGGCGCGGATGTTGTAGTTGACGCCGTAGAGCTTGAGGCCCGAGATGGCGGTTGCAGCAACAGTAGTCGCCTTGGAGTTCGCGGTCAGGGTAGCCGAGGCCGAGGCGCCGATCTGAAGGACCGAAGTGGTCGAGAGCAGTGCGAGCACGGCGGCCGCGAAGACAGAGGTGGTGGAGAGTACACGGACCATGATGGCGTGTGGGGTAACTTACTGATCTTTCGCAAGAGCCGTGGGTGGAGTAGGTATCTCTCGGGTGTGGAGTGCCGAGTAGATGAGAAGTTGAGAACTGAGCGGTTCGTTGAGGAGACATCGATGAGCTCATGCGCGAAAGAGCTCCATAGGCACACGCCGCTTCTGTAGAAGAGCGTCGCCCCGATTACTGGATGAGCAATGTGAACCAACGTTGTCCTGTTGGGTGGAGGGAACGAGGGAGACGTGCATAACGTTAGGAAGCCTGGAATGGTTGATGATGATCCTGCGGGCACCTGGGCGAGAGTCAGCAGGCGCAAGCACGAGGAGCGCGAACGAGTGAAAGAAAGTCGAAAAGAGAGAGAGTGAGATCTCCCCCGATCAGTTTCCGCCAATCGTCGTCAAGTCAACGATCGCGCGAACCAAAAAGCGAGAATCAGACGACAGCCAGTGCAGAATGTTCCTCTTTTAGATAATCAGTTACCTTGCCAATCAATATTTTACAATTTATACAGTCCTGTTTCACTGTATTTGATAATATACTGCGCTATTGACTGAATCAGATTGTGTAGCAAAAACGAAAATAAAGGAAGCGAGTTGCCAAAAAGTGCAGAAACGTCACGCGCCTTTCTGAGGAGGAGCAGAGGGGATGGGCACAGTGCTGCAAACTGGCGAGACCCCCACTTTCTTCCCACGGGTGGTTTATTCTCCCGAGGCTGATTCGACGAAAACTGTCGGTTTAGCCCTAGGTATAAATTGGTTCGCTCAAGCTCCAGGTTTCAGGTTTGCTTGTAGACTCGGAGCAATTCGAGGGTGTCAACGACTGCCCTAGATCTTGACCACTTACACCAAAGCTCTTTGCCAGCGCATCGCATTCGCTAAAAAGTACTTACTCCAAGACTCTCTTGAATTCACAAGTGATTCAGCGAGCGGTCAGTCTTGTTAAGGTATTCGGGCGATCCTGCTGACAGCCGCAAAGGTGGACTTTCCCTTCGGGAGACAGCCCCTCGGGGCTTTCTTTTGAGACCCCGCAGACACACTCACTTACGTCAAATGCGTGCACCAAAGCGATTGATGTGGCACTGGCACTCTCCTCTGTATGCCTTTCACCTATCTGTGTGGTGATCAGTCTCCACGAATGCTTTCTTGGATACTAGTACTCTATACCACCGGTAGTACGGAAATTGCAACTCCTATATCGCTTTCAGGAACAAAATCCTGCACTCCAGACGACAGGCTTCGTTTCTCGATCCATCCCATTTCTATTTGCAAGAGCATACCCATGGAGCAAACAAATCACTGGGTGGTATTTTTAGCCTTGGATCGAGCTCCCCGGTTGATATAATTTTCACTCGCACAGTTGCCCTCGGTGTGTATTTCAAGCAGCGACTAGCTAATGGACGACCGATGGCAGTCCATCTGGTGCCTTGTGATGCACATGCTCAGGAACCTTTGTTTGTGAACGAGTCGTATGCCTCTATGTGCTTGCACTCTCAGGAATCGAGTTGATTCGCTGAAGCCAGTGACGAGCCCCCCACCAAGCCTCGCTCGCTGTTGGCACGCTTCAACAAAGAGCCTCAATGTTTTCTTCAGTACATATAAGGGCAATTGGCATGCACTACTGTATCTCCATCCAGCCCACACGGCTTACAATTTCTCTTCGGCTTTTGTCACAGGTGAAATAAGCAGTAGCTTTCCAAATTCTACCTAGGATTTCTTGACAGCTCGTGGGATTACCTGGGAGGTCGGTAAACACCTCTGCCTGATAACTTTGTAATGTTCCTCACGTGGTTGTTACATCGGACGACGACGTCTCTTTAGCGCCGCATTGTTGCTCTCGCTGATGACCAAAAAGCAACAGGGTAACCTACCGGTAGTTTTATTCCTGCCGAGCCATAGACCGCCACGCTCGCGTTGATGGCATTGAGGAATGTTCCTGGTCGCTAGTTGTATGCGCTCTATGAGCCCCGTGACACATCACACATTCGGTGCGATATCGCTGGCTCGGAGGTCGACGCATTACAATCACGCCCGCTTGTTTACTTGTCATTAGGTATGCGTCGTCACGGCGCTGCTCTCGTTTCATTTCCCATCGATCGATCGCTTGGGATCGCTCCTCCTTCCTTCTCTGTTATTAGGGTAGTACTGTATTTTCTGTGATCGAGACTGGAAAGCGGACTGCAAGGGATCTGCTAGCATTGCCCCGGCCCAACACCTTCCTCGGTGCATATCCTGAATACTGTAATGTCTCGCTGGCGACCAGTCTGCTACTGGCGCTGAGCTTTCAGTGACGTGGCAGTTAGCGTGGGGTGTCGAGGACCCTGGGAGTCCGTCTGTCTGCCGACTGCTCTCTCAATTGCAAATCACAGGCCTCGAGACACGTCAAGGCGGATCGGGCCCTGGGATGCGAACTCAATTCAGCTGCGCCAGCCTCATGTGTGTGGATGATCCGTTACACAGAAGTCTTGACAGACGTCACAACTGATGAGCTGGGGTGGCATGTAGTCTGTAAGCTGCTCCGCATAGTTGTGTGGTGGAGGGCTCTGTGCATCTTCTGGGTGTGGCATTTCTGCCGCCCATAACAACAATACCGACTGGCACCGAACATGGCTCGTGCTGGCTTTCGCGGCTTCAATGTTCCAATTAGAGCGAGGAAGACGCACCAACCCTCCCTCCCTCGCTTGTACCACTTCTGTATGTCCAATCCGCCGCATCCTTCGTCGTTTTCTTGCTCCATCCTTCTGGTCCATTCCTCGAAAGGGAACAAAGGCGGCGAATGAGTGATTAGGGAGAGCTTCATATTTGCCTGGACGCAATGGATCTAAACAAATATCACACGCGCTTTGGAATGCGGCTGCTATTGATTTGGGCCAACGCTCGCTCTGTTGCAATAGAGATATGTGAGAAAAGCTCGAGCTCACTTGTCTTCCGTTGCTACGCAGACTTCTTTCTGGAAAATGGATACCATCCCTTCAGTCACATTACTACATACACCTCTCCTACATGGACGCATTTTGCTGGACTTACGTTCGTATTACATCCAGCACTTCACCTTCTTGGTTGGTGAGTGGCTTCGGTTAGTAATCCGCAGTGGAGACCGTGCCATACACCTCGGCGTCTAGAGCCGCGCTGCTAGCAGTGCTGGCTCCACTCAACGACGACGACAACGAGCCAAAGAGCGTGTTGCAGTCCAGGGAGCCCGAGGAAGCCGGGGCACTGGTGGTGATAGTGGTGGTGGAAGTATCAGCATCCGCGCCAACGGAGCTGGTGGTGGTGGTAATGGTGCCAGTGGTGGAGTTCAAGCCAAAGAGCGTGTCGCAATCCACAGATCCGGTCATGGTCGTCGTCGTGGTTGAGGCGTCCGAGCCAAAGAGCGTGTTACAGTCCAACGAACCCGGCTGAGACGAGGCTGTCACTGGAGCCGAAGTCGCAGTGGTCGTGGTCGTGTCCGCACCAGATGTCACAGCGGAGCCAGCGCTCGTAGTCGTGGTTGACGTGCCGGTGGCGGTGCTCCCCGAGTCCGGGCCAAAGAGCGTGTTGCAGTCCAACGACCCAGCTGAGCTTGATGCATCAGATCTGAACAGTGTGTTGCAGTCCACGGAGCCAGACTGGCTTTCCGCATCAGCAGCTACAACCGTCGTGGTAGTCGTGGTCGTGGCTGCGCCAGTGCTGCTGCTGCTGCTGGAGTCAGAGCCGAAGAGCGTGTTGCAGTCGAGCGATCCATCAGCAGTGGTGGTGGTGGTCGCCGCTGTTGACGTATCCGCAGCCGTCGTGGTAGCGGCTGCAGTGGTGCTGCCATTTGACGCAGCGGAGGTTGTGGTGGTTGAAGCGGCGTTGTCTGATGTCGCGCTCGAAGTGTACGCGTCGGCATCCGTTGTCGTCGCTGTAGTAGCAACAGGGGCAGTAGTCGCCGTCGTGGTGCTGTCAGTGGTTGCGGAAGCGGTGGTAGTCGAGTCCGAGTCCGCCGCGACGACAGTTCCAACGATAGACTCATCATCTGTGGTCGAGGTGATGTTAGTGGTGATGCTGGTCGTAGCAGCACCAGTACCAGCACTGGAGGCTGAGTTGGTGGTGGTTGTTGGCGTAGTGGTAGCTGCAGCGATCGAGGCAAAGAGCGTGTTGCAGTCCAATGAGCCCGAAGAGGTGGCAGTCGACGCATCGGAGCCGAACAGCGTGTTGCAGTCCACCGAGCCCGATGAAGCGGACACGGATGTGGTGGCTGTGACGTCCGCATCGGCGCCAACGGAGCCGCTGGTAGTGGTACCAGTGGCGGAGCTCGAGCCAAAGAACGTGTCACAGTTCACTGACCCAGTCGTCGTCGTCGTCGATTTGGAACCGAAGAGCGTGTTGCAGTCTAACGAGCCCGACTGAGACGAAGTTGCTGGAGCTGAAGTTGAAGTTGCAGTGACTGTAGTCGTAGTCGTGGTTGTGTCCGCATCGGATGCCACACCCGAACCAGAGCTAGTACCAGCGGTCGCAGTCGTGGTTGGCGTGCTGCTACTTCCAGAATCAGAGTCAAACAGCGTGTTGCGGTCAAGCGATCCGGTAGAGCTCGATGCATCTGATCCGAACAGCGTGTTGCAGTCCAGTGAACCATCACTGGATGCCGCAGCAGTCGCGGTGGTAGTCGCCGTGGTGGTGGTAGAAGTCGCGTCTACATCAACACCGACATCCGAACTACCACTGGTGGTAGTACCAGCAGCAGCAGTCGTGGTCACTGTCGCAGCGGAGGTGTCAGTGCTGCTGCCAGCCACCGCTGTGGCTGCGTTGCCTGAGGTCGAGCCATCGAGAACCGAGAATTCGATCGTGGAGGTCGACGACGCAGTCGTACTGGTGATAGTCGTGGTAGTAGCCCCAGTTGTGGTCGTGGCGGCCGCCGCCACTGATGACGACGAGCTCGCAGTCTTAAACAACGTGTCGCAGTCCACCGAGCCAGCGGCGCTGCTGGAAGTCGTCCCACCCACAGAAGCGCCGAAGAGTGTGTCACAATCCACTGAGCCGGTCGTGGACTTCGACGAAGCGGTCGTCGAAGTTGCCATGGTCTTCACAGCCGAGATTACCGAGCCTCCGTAAGCTGACAAACTTGAGCCTGTGCTTGACGACTCAGCTCCGACTTTAACTTCAGTGGACGAGCTGCTGCTTGAGTTTCCGCTAGTGACAGATCCAATCTCAGCGCTGGTCGAAGACGATGATGACGACGACGAAATGTCAAAAGTCAACTTCTTGTACTCGTCCTTGAGGTCGCCACCCTCTTTGAAGAGACCAAAGTACGCCTCGACAGTGGCGTTCGCCGCCAGCGTCGCGATCTTCCACTGCTCGTCGAAGCCCGCGAAGTAGAAGTACTTGAGGCTATGCTCCTGCGCGAGTGTGTAGAAGTCGTGGAAGTAGGTCGCCGCGTTTTCTGGGGTCGCATCGCTCGCAGTGGCCTGGACGCCGTCGGTCGCCCAGCCAGTCTCGCCGATAATCACCTCCTTGTTCTGCTTCGCCGCAAGCTCGATGAGCGGCTCGAGGCGCGAGTACATGTAGCTGGCAGCCTTGTCCGCGTCAATCTTCTCCCAGAACGGGAACGCGTTCGCAGACACGACGTCAACTGCGTCGATGAGCTCCGGGTACTGCAGGTAGATGTCGCCGATGTCGGCGATTGTGACCGGGATGTCCAGGTTCTTGGCCGTGCAGAGCTTCTTGATCTCGTCAAAGTTGGAGATCGCCACGGTCGTGTTCACGTCGCCGCGGTACACGGCCTCGCTGCCGACGTGAATGCCGACGATGTCCTTGGCGTTGATGAGCCCGTCCTGAGCGAGCAGCTCCGTGAACTTGGCCTTCTCGGCCTCGAACGTCGCGGCTTCCGGCCCGACCCAGAGTCCGAGTGAGACCTTGAGCCCCGCCTTGACGGCGGCAGGCACGACGGTCGTTCCCTGGTTGCAGTCCGTGAGTGAGTACAGGCGAATGGTGTCGGTGATGGTCTTGAGCTTGACGAGCTCCTGGGCGATGACGTCGGCGCTCTTGCACTTGGTGGCGTCTGGAGCCCAGTCCGGACCGGCGCGGATGTTGTAGTTGATGCCGTGGCACTTGAAGTTCTGTGCCGAAGCGTACTGCTGCTGGGCTGCGAGTCCAAGCACCGCCAGGTACATCCAGGAAGCTGAAGTCACGCGCACCATGGTGGAAAGTCTAGGAACTTCTTTGAGTCGTGTTGTAAGGTTTTG
Organism: Pythium sp. MPC-2022a; assembly: GCA_038050625.1. Taxonomy (NCBI): domain Eukaryota; phylum Oomycota; class Peronosporomycetes; order Pythiales; family Pythiaceae; genus Pythium; species Pythium sp. MPC-2022a. Next base: position 12,076 of record JALBZB010000430.1, read on the forward strand.
TTACGTTGTGTAGCTTATTGGGTGGTATCTGTCGAATAATTGGCGTTTTTCGCAATGAGACGCTGCAGACAGCGAAGGTTCCGACGAGCTGAGGTGCGCCTGGGCTGAATATAAGAACTATTTAGTGGTGGACACAAGGCACAGAGAGATGCAGTCAGTTGGTCCGTCACTGTGTACCATTGTGATGCTGGAAGAGCTGCACACGGATGCCCCGTGAATGGATCGCTGTGGAGTCACACGACTGTACACCACATGATCGGCAAGATCGAGGTGGCAGTGTAGTTATTTCTCGTTTAGGTATATGTGAAACTGCCGTTAGCATATAGATGTGTAAAATGTTTGGATCATGAGATAAACTTACGCGGGAAACCTGGATGCTGTCAAAGGACCAGATGGCTTCACTTTCTGTCTCACGGACATACCTGTGAGATATTATAATATGAGGTAGTCAGCGGGTCATTTCAGCAAAATGTCTATTAAAAATGTAGTGTAAATAAATACCCTTCCTAAAAAGATGAGTATGCATTATGCAGGGCGTTCGAACCGTCAGAACGCTTGCGAACAGCTACGCAGTGATTCGGATCTTCCGCGATTGCACTTGCATTCGCTGGCTTCTCATACACTCATCCGCCTCAAAAGCAGCTTCTATTATGTGGTCCTCCAGCTGAAGAGCGAGTTGCTCTAGTTAGTGGCTCTGCACTGCATTGCTTGTACGGGCACTGCAATGCGGATACCATCACGAAATGTGGACAGGGCGTCCACGATCAATCACGCAGACTGCATCAGAGCAACGATGAAACGATCGTATAAATGTTGGGTAGCTAATGACTTGTCGCTCTTTTCACAGTTGAACTGACTGCTAACTGGTTATGTAAGTGGATACTCATGCAAGCTGGTGCTGGGGGTTTTCAGTTGGTGCACTTGTCCTTGCCGTTCGCGTTTGCTCCTGCAGAAACCCCTATGGAAGTCGTAGCGCCACTGGAAGTCATAGCACTACTGGAGGTGCTGGTCGTCGTAGCCGACGTTACAGTCGAAGTCGCAGAGGCATTGGAGGAACTGGTCGTCGTTGTTGAAGAGCCCTCTGTTGTCGCAACCGCGCTCTCGGTGACCGACAGTGTCTGGAAGACCTCCTTGAGCGTACGGTTCGCGTAGAACAAGCCAAAGTGCGCCTCGACGGTGTCGTTTTCCGCCGCCGCCCCCTTCACGACCTTCCAGTCTTCATCGAACGCTTCAAAGTAAAAGTACTTCCAGCCGTTCGCTTTCGCCATCGAGTAGAAGTCCTTGAAATATTTCTGCAAATGGGCAAAGACGCAAACACATTCCGAGTTAGTATAGGAAACTGTTTGCGTTGCCGCAGGGTTCAGAGTAGCAAAGCACTCACCAGTGCGTTCGCCGGACTCGCTTCCGAGGATTTGGCGCTCGTACCGCCAGACGCCCAGCCAGTCTCGCTGATGAATACTTCCTTGTTCTTGTTCTTGGCGAGGGTGAAGAGTTGCGCCATGCGCATGCGAAAGTGCTCCGCCGCATCTGCAATCTTCGTTTTCTCCCAGAACGGGAACCCATTTGCCGACACAATGTCAACCTGTACAGTACCATCGAATTTTGACAAGAGTTTGGTTAGGATACCCCCAGACAAAGCAACATCACAGTATCAAATGATACAATTCAATCGCAGCGTATCATACCTCATCGATGAGCTCTTGGTGATTGAGGTACGTGTCGCCAATGTCTGCGATCGTCACGGGGATGCTCGCGGTCTGGCTGTTCTTTTGGCAAATCGCTTTGATCTCTTTCAGGTACGCGATGTTCTTTGCCGGCGTGACCTCTTTCCGGTAGATTGCCTCGCTGCCCACGTGGATGTCGAAGATCCGGTCGTTACTGAAGATGCCGCGCTCGGGTGGGATGAGCTCCTGGAGCTTCTTCTTCTCGGCCTGGAAGACCGCGTCGTCCTGGCTCACCCAGAGCCCGACCGAGACGTTCATGCCGGCGTTCAGCGCAGCGGGGATCACGAGCGCTCCCTGGTTGCAGTCCGTGAGGCTGTAGAGCCGTACGATGTTGGTCACTTTCGCCAGCGTCTCCATGTCCAATTTGATCTCCTCGGCGCTTTTGCACTTCTCGGCGTCTTCGGCCCAGTCGGGACCGATGCGAGCGTTGTAGTTAATGCCAAAGAGCTTGGGGATGAGCGCGTCGGCACCAGGAACCAACCACGAGGCACTGCTTACGCACACGCTGGCGATAGCGAGGAGGCTTGCGATGCGGACCATTGTTGTGTTGGTTGACTGCTGACTACTTGGTGTCGTTGAAGGTGTTGGTGCCTGAGAGGCAATGAGGAAATGGATGAGGCAGGTACTCAGGGGTGGAGCTTCAAAGCCGCCAGCGGTCCGGTTGGGAGACTGAAGAACATGAACCCGCCTGGAAACTTCGGCGGCTTGAAACGCATCGGCCAGCTTCGCATTTGTTTGTTTTGGCCACATCGCGTAAGAGTCAACTGTCTGTCTCTGCTCGGAGGCTCTATGGGACTGCACGTGTATCCCCTGAAGCACTCTTAAATAAGCAAACCCCATACAAACACATAATTACAACAGGACAAGCAAATAGAAAGCCAACCGAGAAACCGATGATGCATAAGTAGTTAGTCATATTACAACCCCAAAATACTCTTTCTAGCGATTAGATACAAATTTCCATCCCCCAAATGAATGACACGCAAAAGCTGCAATGTGGGAAGGACACGGCCAAGAAGCAGTAGAAGAACGTGCAGAAAACCAAAGAACCCTCCGCCCACCAGTGAGCGAGTGAGCCTGTCATCGCCCGTCCCAGCATCGAAATGGCCATCGCACGCGCGCTCTGATTCCATGCGATCTGGCTGCTTGCTGCACTTCCTTGCACCGACCAACCGACTGACTCGCTCGCTCGCTCGTTGCCAAGGACTGGTTCTGGCTGACTGGTGGTTCCCCCTCTTTCCTCGCCTGCACTGGGCGCTCATGCTTTCGTGGCTTACTTGGAGCCGTAGATCGGCACGTACTCGACCACGCCCTGCTTGTTCACGATCGTCTTTCGGATGTTGCGCAGCTGCTTCTTGCTCATGGTCTTCATTCGGTGCGTGCGCGAGATCTGTTCAAATAGCAAATATATAGAGTCGCAAGCCATGAGAACGCTGCATTCCCATACAAATACAGTACAATAGCAGCAAGAGCAACACGTCACACGAACGCAAACGCACCACTTGGACGGACGCTGACTTGAGCTCGTTCTCCTTTCGTCGCTTCTCCTTGTCCTCGCGCGCCTGGCGCTTGGCGTCACGCTCGGCCTGTCGTCGGCTTTTGATCTCACTCTGCAGCGCCTTCATCTCCTTGAGCTTGGCGCGCTTGAGCACCTTCTCATCCCACGAGGTGCTCAGCACCTTGGTGCCTTTGTAGCGCACGGTCGAGAAGCGCGCCTTCTCCGTCTTCTTCCACGTGCGGCCACTCACGGGCTTGCCCATGGGTGCAGCCTGCAGAGGCACGCTCGTGCCTGGCGCAGTGACGGTGGTGGCGGCGGTGGAGCTGCTGGTGACGGTCATCGTGGCTGTCCTGTGTGAGTCTGTCTGTGTGGGTCTTGTCTTGCTGAGCTGTTCTGCTGTTCTGCGTCTGCTGAAGGCGAATGGCAGTGAACCAACCAGAGCAAGCTGCCGTTCAAGCGACCTTCGCGCGACATCCACGACTCTCCCTCCAGCCTATTTTCAAGATCAGAATTGTAACATATTGATGCAACCATCTTATCTACATTCAAACGCATAAAATCGAAATTTGAATGTGTCATCACTGCCCAATATTCAAGGTTGTTGCTTTGATTGCCATTGTAACTCAATAGAAGATCAAGACGCGAGCATGAGTGCGACCAACTGCTGCGAGATCGTGCAGATCGCCGAGGTGCTGGCCGACCCGGCGCTGCAGAGCCGCTCGGCGCGAATTACTGGCAGGTACACGCCCTTGACTATCGCATCCATCAGCTTGCTCTATCGCGCCTTTGACTCACCTGCTCTCTCTCTCTTTCTCTCTTTCTCTGTACTCATCTCTCACTCGTTGTGCTCAGACTGGACGCGTACGACGCACAGCGCAACCTCGCGCGCGTGTCGTTTCAGAACGCATCGATGACGGTCGAGACGCGCATCCTCGCCATTGACAACTTGGAGCTACGAGTCGGCTCCATGTACCAGTTTCTCGGCGAAACGTACCAAGTGCGTAATGTACGTGAGCATTGTTTGGCTATGACGATCTTGTACCCATTTCATCCATCCTTTGTCCATTGCCTCATTAACCGTGTATTTATTTAATACAATGCCCATTAACAAGACCCTAACACCGGAGGTGCGGCTCGTGGCCCGCGTCGCGCGCAATGTCGACAGCCTCGATGTGGATCTCTTTCTGCAGGCGCTCGCGCTCCGTCGCCAGTTCCTCGCGGCCCACGCTTGATAATAATTTAACAACAAATCGAAACGTCATTTCTCCATGTTCACTTGCTACTGTTAACTTAGGAGATCAGAGCAAATCATCGTCATCGTCATCGTCCATGTCGCCTTCTACGAAATTCTCATAAATCGATAGTGCTGGCGCACTGCTGCTGGCGGTGCTACTGGTCGTCGTAGAGTAGCGCTCGGGGTCCAGATCCGCCATGTCATCATCGTGGGATGCCGAGAACGCGGCAGCGACGGCTTCAGTGTGACTAGCAGCAGTATTAGATGCCGGAGTATGCTGGCTCGATACCTCCATATCAGTAGATGGTGCCTCTCTAGCGGGCCGCGCTTCCTCTTTGACGTCCTGCAGCTCGGGCGGGTCGTACTTGTGCAGCGCCTGGCGCCACTTTCGGATCATGCCGTCAAATGCCTTCTTGCTCACGTTCAGCGTCTTGTCCGGCGTCATCGGGTGCACCATCTTGCGCCGTTGGTGTCTATGGAATCAGTCGCATACAAATTATGCAATCGAGCGTTAGAGTGACCATCATCTTCGGCTTGTTCATACAAAGACAAACCGACAGGTGACGTACTTTGGGACGGCTGCGCAGTAGAGATCGTAGCCGACTGTGTTCTTGCCGTAGTCGATTTGCTTCTGCCGTTGCGCGAGGCGGTGCGGGTCTTCTTCTTTTGTCTCCGAGAGCAAGCGGACACCAGTAGAACTGCTGTTGGTGTTGGCATTGGCACTGCTACTGCTACCATAAGCAGTAATTGGTATCACGTAGCCGCTGCTGTCATTAGATCTTCCATCTCGTTCATAGACAGGGGTAGCGTGTCGCTCGTGAGGCGTAGGCGTATCGCGCTCTCCTCGTCTGATGTTGTCTCTGTAACTGTCTGGCCCGCGATGCGGAAGGTAGCGCTCGTCGCGTCTGCTGTAGCTGTCGGTTCTCTGTTGATGGTCCTGGTGCTGGTAGTGGCTCTGCTGTGGATAGCGCTGCCAGTAATGGTGCTGGTCATCAGAGTGGCGCTGGCGCTTCATGTCGGGCGTGCGGTCGCGTCCGCTGCTCTCATCGCCTCCATGCGCGCGCTTCATTCTGCTGGTCGGTTGCTTCTTTGAAGTCTGCTGGTGGCATCACGAAATTGATTAGCCAAAATTTGCGCGCCAAAATTTTCTCTTAAAGGCGACTGTCTACTAACAACAGCAAATGTATCAAAAATGTGGTTTCAGACAGCTGCGCGCAGGATGTCACATTAAATACGTTTCTTAGCAACATTCCTCTTATAGTCGGACGATCGGGTCATGTCGTCGTGGATCACAAAGAGTCACACTCGAATGGCGGGTGGGCGGGCGTTCAGTCATGCAGCAATAATCGTAGCTCTTGGCGGTGGTGATGGGATAACCAGCTCTCGCTATCTACTATCCATGTGTGTATTGTTTATGAGTTACAGAATTTTCATGTGTTCTCTCTTTTTCTTTAGCGGTTGGTCATGTAGTGCCTCAGTCAATCAGTCATTGCTGCTGCTTGAGAGACGAAGCAGCGCCTTGTCTTACATTTCCCCCAGATCCACTCACTTGATCACTGAGCCATCTTGTCAGAGCGTCTGATGTTTCTGGTGTGTGTCTGCGTTTAATTTAGTCGTAATCGTCCTCCTTGGACCACTTTGCTGGAGAGCCCGGTCCCTTGGCACCGCCACTGCCGCCCTTAGCGTCCGTTCGCTGTCCTCCCTTGGCGTCCTTCGAGTCATCCCCTTCATCGTCGCTGTTGTAGTACGACTTCTTGGCCTGCGCGCTATCTTCGGGAATGTACTTGTACTCGGCCTTGTTGTGCATGATGAGCTCGTCGCCGACAAAGTAGAAGCTGTCTGAGACGGTCGCATACGGATTTGCGATCATATCTGTGATTAGATCGTCGTCCAGCGGCGGCATGGAGTAGATCGCGTCCCACGTGTTCACGCTTGACGGGATGCAGAAGCCGAACGTGAAGTCGTAGCTCTTGACGATCTCGTCGCGGAAGTAGTGGCGCTCAATCATGCGCAGCCCGTGCACTTCCTTTGGGCCGACCGCGAACTCGAGCTCGGTCTTGATCGCCGGCAGACGCAGTACATCCTCCGAGAACTCGTACCGGATCGTCCGGTACGCGGCTTCCCCGCGCGCCTGCGAGAGGTCGACCTTCGGCACCGCTTTGCCTGGGTGATTCTTGCCGATCTCAAAGATCTTGCGCTTGCTCTCGTAGTCGGAGATCGCAAAGTGCAGGAACTCGATGCCGTACGTGTTGGCGCTCACGGGGCATAGGAACGCTACGAATACAGGAAGAGAGGGAGAGAGTGTGAGCATCGCAAATGCAGGCACGCATAGAGCGAAACAACACACGTGACACGTAAATACGCAAAACACGTACAGTCCGTGGGGGCTTCCAGCTCCAGCACATCTTCCGGGGTGTATCTCTTCCTCGACATGGCAGCAGCAACTAACTTGGTTGACGGGCGATCTATCGACGGACGGCGCGTTTGCGTGTATGTTGTGTGTGTGTGTGTTGTGTGTGTGTGTGTTGTGTGTGTGCGTGTGTGTGGCTGTGGTTCCCAGTACGAGCACGATGAACAGACGCGCGCGCTCACTCCTCCAACTGCTGCTCTTGTGCGAAGTGCTGCGGCGCGAGCGTGCGGAAGTGGCTCGGTCAGTCAGCCAGTCGCCTGCCGCCTGCCGCAGCACGCGAACCGTTTCTCTCCTCTCGGGGGTTGCAGCCATTCCCTTTTCACAGCGCGTCCTCTCGTGGAGCTCTTCGATCTTCTCGCTCAAGTCGAACGGCTGGAGGAGCAATTCAAAAACACGCGATTCAAAACCATGTCTCTGTACTGTAACGCGCCTCATTAAGTACGAGTACAAATAGGACGTTCATTTGTACTTTACATAACTGTGCTAAAAGTCGTGATACATCGCAACGTGATTGCAAAGTTGTGTGTTTTCACACACACAACTTTGCAATCACGTTGCGATGTATCACGACTTTTAGCACAGTTATAAAGTTTAGAAACTTGAATTTTCCTTGACTTGAAAAACAGGCTTGATTAACTTGATTGGCAAACTTGAGCGCGCGCGCCGCAGCAGCTCAAGTGTAGATAATCTCAATCAGGACGCAAACCACTCCGGAAATGACTTTCTCAGTTCAAGATCGCTGCCCGACTGTGTGAAGCAGTATACAGTCATCGACACTTGAAACATGAAAGATCGGAATTTGAAATACGATACGTGGAAAGTTCGTAGATTGATCTTTTTCAAAAAGGTGATGGAAAAAGTCGGACGAACCAATTTTTGCATGCTGGGGTTTGAAAATTTCGGGCGTTTGGCGGCTCTCCTGTACAGAATACATGATAGCAAGATTCGACGTGTACTGTTTGAATTACATGAGGAGAGTCTACAAGTGATATTGTATTCTACTCATTAGTACTTTTTCCATCAAAAGTGGATATTTTGAAGCTCCAAAATTTCGCTTGTGTGTTGGTTATTCTTGCCAAAAATAACCAACGTTATTAACTGTAAACACACTGCGCGTTGGTTTGTTTCGTTCTTTTTCGTCCGCTTCGAATGCGGCGCCGCCAACTTAGAAGAAAGCAAAGCTCAAGGCAACCTGCTCAGCGCATGGCGTAGTGAGCGCGCACCCTGCTTCATCTCTATCTCTCTATCGCTAGTTTCAATAATAAGCACACCTGCGTGTATACGACCACCAGCTTTCCATCTATCTACGCATCCACTCGCACTCACTCACACGCGTCATCGACACGCGCTGAATGAGCGGCAGCGCCGACGTGGAGAACGGCGCAACCATGACGCGCGATGCGGGGGCGAGCCGCACGTTCCGCTCGATCTTTGGGGACTCCGCCAGCCAGGACGGCCAGCAAGACGAGCTCAAGCTCCAGCGCTTCTCTCGGCACGGCAGCGGTGGTACGCTAATTGACGATGGCAACGGGTACCGTGACAGTGGAGGCGGCAACGATGACGACGACGACGATGATGACGAAGGTGTGTGGAGCGACGACGCGGCGCCGCCAAAAGAGCGCGGCCACAGCGATGGCGACGACTGCGAGATCTGCCTCGAAGACGATGATGACAATAACAATGGAGACGACCGGATAGTCGACGATAGCACAGCGGAAGAGCAGAAGGACGCGACTGCGGGCTTCAACAGTGACGCGTCGGCGCCGAGAGCGGAAGAGCTCAAGATTCCGGTGAGTGGAAAGTGTACCTATCTCTGAGCTGCCCGCAGACAAAATGGGTACATTGCATCTGTATCTTGTAGCTCACTGCTGTACATACACCATGTGCTTGTACGTGCATGTGCAGCACCGCCGGTCGATGGAGGAGTGGGCGGACGACGACGACGAGGAAGACACGTGGAAGGACATGCTGCAGGCGAAAGTAAACCAGCTGGAGCTCGTCATCCAGAACAACAGCGAGGCAGCGGCGGTGTCATCATCATCACAAGTGACAGTACCAACGACGCAACTGGAGCTTGCGCACCACGTGGAATCGAGAATAGCGCTCGCGGCGGCGACGCACACGGTGTCACTACGCGGCATAGCAGATCGCCCCGTGAATCGCAACAAAATCCAGCGGACCTCCGGTGCGCAATCCCATGCATCTGGCGATCACAGCCACCACCGACACGTTGCAAGTGGTGGTGGAGGTGCTGCTGCTGCACCAGCCGTGTCCTCGCCGTCGGTAAGATCTCATTACTGTGTTGAATGGGCTTGTGGCAGTCGTGGCTGAATGAATGTCTGTGATTTTGTGCACATTTGCATAGAATTATCTGCGCAAACGCAGCGGCTCGAGGGACTTTGCGTCGTCGCGTACGTCCAGATCCACCGATGCGAAGAAATCCGCGAAAGTGGCGTCCGGCAGCGGTCGCCGCGAGTCGATAACGCGCTCGTCGTCCGCATCGTCGCTCTCGAGCACGCGCTCGCGCTCGTCACAGGTAACACAACGGAAGAGCTCGCTGGATGCGTGCAGTATTGGCAGTCACAGTCGCAACAACGGCGCTCTGGACGCTCTGGGGGGTTCGACCTCGTCAAGAGCATCAAAGACGAAAGCACCTGAGCCAGTCAAACACATCAGCGACGCTGAGGCCGTTCGCAGGTTCATACTCCACGACATCAAGCAGGTACGAAATGCATACCGAAGTCCATGAATGCGTTTTCTATGACGTGCTTGAGTATCTGGGCTAACCAGATTGATAATGTATGGATGTTGTTCTATCCAGATGTCGATGGATCGCATAGTGGCGGACACCAAGCGCCTACGCTTCCTCGAGGACTTTTACCAGCAAAAGCACGCAGAGGACCAGGAAAAAGAGGCAGCAGCTGTAGCACACGTCGACAGTGAAGATCATGAAGATAATGACGATGTGATGATGGTCCTTGCCGAGACGCCGCTAACTACCGACTGAACGAAAAGCAAGAAGAGGAAGAAAGAATGAAAAGATGAGAGAGATCATATTTAAATTAGCATACAAAATTCCAAGCCTACCTACCTACCTACCGCCGCCGCTAGTCTCTCTCGTCCTGTCTTCCTGTTTTCCACGGTACCCAGCCAGTATTAGCTCTCGCTCTGGTTGTTGTAGTAGCGGTGGTGATCGTCGACATTCACGTGAGTATCAGTACTAAACGTCTGCAGTGCCACAAGCGCGACTTCGTACGTCGCGAACGTCGAGCTGTGCGTGACCACGGATTTGATGAGACTCGGACTCGTGCCCTTGTAGAGTCCGCGTACGCCCTCTTTCTTGAGAATGTCGCGCAGGCACTGCAAGGAGCTCTCGTAGTGCGGGATGACACCGTAGGATTCGCAGCGCGGCACTTGACGCATCTGCATGCGCTTCTTCAGCGTGTCCAGAGGGTACACCGTGAGCTTGGAGAGCAGCCCCGCGACCGCGCCTGTGCCAACGTATGACAGCGCCACGGCCAATCCGCTCGAGTGTGCCATGTCCATCTTCGTGGCCGCGAACGTGTTCAACGACGAGTAGATGCCAAAGCTCAGTCCCATGTACGGCGCGATTTGGAAGAGCGTGGCGCTCAGCCCGCTGTAGAAACCGGGAATGCCGCGCGTCGCCCACGTGTGCGTCACGAGGCTTTGCATGGTCGGGAACTGCTTGGGCACGCCTTGGCTCGCGAAGATCGTGCGGAAGAGGTCGAGCGGGTACGTGACCGCGGTTGCGACGACCCCTGAAAGCGCGCCGTTGAGCGTGCTCACGGTTGTGCCGTGGTGTTCCTGGAAACGGGTGGACCAGAGCTCGTTGAGGCTCCGGTAGCAGCCAAACTGGATCGCCGAGTACGAGACCCAGAGCCCCGTGGCCGCCAAGTTGCCTCTGCGTATATGATTATCAACAATAGAGCATATCCGTTTAGGTACAGAGCTATGGCAATGTTGGTATGCAATAGATACGTAATAGAGCGTACCGCCAGAAGCTCTTGAGCCCTTCTTCGCCGTGGATGCTCCTGATCGACTGCACGAACGTAACGTACTTGACCTTTCCATACGCTGCCTTGGAGATTGGCGCCTGCTGCACTTGGAATCTATAGATGATCATAGAGAGAGAGTGTATTGTGATATTAGCGAATGCATAGAACTAGCAATGCGCGTTTAACAAACCAAGAAGGCGTGGGAATTCGTACCTGATCTTGACCAGGTCTATCGATTGTCAACGCGAGCATCAGGAGCAAAGCCACAACAAGAACAATGCACATGATACACATTCAAAGATACAGTCAGCGAATGCAGCGCAGTGCTATTCCCAGGACCAACAAGTAAAGAGACGCCAGCGTTCCAAGGCAATGCACGCGTACCAAGTGGTGCGGCGATCAAGCGTGTAGCTCCTACGCATCAGAAGCCACACATACACAGAGAGACAGCGTCAGTACCACCGCAGCTTTATAGATATGCACACACACGCACACGCTCGTATCGCACCTCCGGCGATGGCGCCCGCCGCGGCGGTCTGGGTCAGCGTCGCGGCCGCAGGCGCGCTCTGCACGTCGGAGCTGCTCATCTCTCCTGGAATTGCTTGGCTGCTTGGAGCAAAAAGGCAAGTGCTGGCTTTTTATATGGGCGTTTGTATGGGTGGTCATAGGGGCTAGTATTCGAGTCGATTTTCGGATCTTCCATCGCTCTTTCCGGTTGCTTGGCGCGCGATGGCGATAATGGCGATGCTGGGGTGAGGAGGAAGAGGAAGCAGTGCGCTGTCCATCGCTCTTGATGCCGAAGAAGAAGAACAGCGCGAGCACCACGAAGATCACGACAAGTCATGAGCAGGTCTGCCCAGAGACCCACGCTGCCGCTCTTGGTGTTCACACCACTAGAGCTTCTGCTGCTGTGGCTCTGCGTCTTCGCTATGACAGTCTGGAGCATGAGCTCCAAAGCTGCAACAGTATGTACGTCGTGGTCGTGCTGAAGAGTACTGGCGTCGAGCAATCTCTTTGGTTGCTTTGAGTGGCAGAAAATGGCGGCGCAATTGCTCAGTCTTGGCGAAGGCAAGGGATCGCCGTTACGCGTGCGCTCAGTGCATTGTTCGGACGTGGTGAGTGCTGGCACTAACAAGGTGATCCTTCGTTGACGCATTATGGCGGTGTTGTTTTGGGTCAGTTATTTGTCTGTAAAGCGCGAAGTTTTGACATTTACTCCGGTCCAAGACCTCGGAAGAATCATCGATGGCTGCTACCGTCTGTAGTTACGCAGGTGGAGTCGACTACTACCGCTTGCTATGCCGCTCTGGATGCTTCTCTCACACGTAATTGGGTTTGGGTTTGGAAGTGTGATCGTTATGTGCGGCAAGTGCACGCTCCTCCGGCACCACATGATACTATCACTACGGCTGATACGTCTTCGTCCACGTCTAGCTACTGGGGCCACGCGTCCGCATTCACCAACGACCAGCAGCTCGGTATCGTTCATGCTGGTCCAGGACTAGGACTAATGCTCTCTTGTCACAGGACGTTATCGATCTGCTCGAGATTCCAGCATCTGTCGCCTCTTCTGGAGGAACTTTTTTGTTTGCTCTTTGGGTAGTTTACTGTCGGTTTCCCCCTCTCTACGAGTGTGTTTGCGATTTGTACAGCGACGTGATGGAGAGTACCTATCATCCGAGTACATGAATGGCGAGGGATATCGTGAACAACACGATTTACACTTTTCTTTAATTTGACAAGATCAACAATAAATATGCACACGCAAACTACATGTAGGACATTCAACTACTTCAACTACTCCACTCCACTCTCGCTCGATCTCGCTTTCTCTGACCGAGCTACAGTCGTAGCAACGAGTTGGCCTTTCTAGCAATGCTCCGACAACGTCGTTGTTGCTTGCTTCTCCCACCAAGTGCTTTTCTCCAGGACGATCAGTCATGGAGATTCACACAAGCGAAGAGAAACACCACAACAGGTAGGTCCACAATGACGCACTCGCACTCTCGAACGATATCAGTCAAGTCGATCACTGCATGCTTGCTGTCACCCAACTCAATAAGCCAGTCAGTCTCAAAAATCTGAGATGATCACAACTGGAAGCGCGGCTTCGCGGCCGCGGCCTTGCCCAGTGCCGCTCGTCGCGCCAGGCTCGCCACACGTATCTGCTTGTACTCGAGCGAGTCGCTGTATCGAAGCGCCTTGGGCCGCGCCTGGCGCAAGCGGCGGTTGTACTCGCGGTTGTCTACGCGGATGGTGGTCGCGTGGTAGCTTTCGAGGCGGGTGGTCGTCGCCCTACTGGTTGCGGTAGAAACCATTGCCGCTGCAATAGTTGCAGTCTGTTCCATACGAGCACGCTGGTCTTCTGATGAACCGTCGACGCCATTGCTGTAGAGAGGAAACGAAAGCGCAGTGTCAGCGCCTTCTTCTTCTGAGTTGGATTCGAAACTCTTTTGCTCTTGCTGCTCATAAAATGCTTCCGCATCATCCGAATCGGCGCTGGTGATGCTGGTCGATTCCTTGTCGTCATCTTTCATCTCGAAATCCGATCCAGAGCTGGAGTTAGAAGAAGAGGAAGTGTCCGTCACCGTGTCAAGCTCCGAGTCTTCTTCGTTCTGTTCCGACGACCTGGCGTCCAGGTCCACTGACGTCTTCGACTCGTCAAAATCCGAGGAGTCGATCTCGCTGACCACCTCTTCTTGTTGCTGTTCTAGCTGCTGTTCGTGCTGCTGTTGGTCGAGGCGGAACAATTCCTCTTCAACATCGTCGACGAGCTCGCTGTCCATCATCATTGGCACTTCGCTGTCCTGATCATCATCTTCGGACGTAGTGAACTGCTGCAAACTGACTGGGGAGGAGGAAGACAATGAAGACGATGAAGCATCTGAGACCGTGGCAAGATCGAAATCAAGCTGCGCGTCTGCTGCTGCTGGGTCTTTTTCTTCTTCCTCCTCTGCGTTTTTCGCTGAATGCATTGGCGTCCAGTTGTCCTTGCTCTCTTCGGCTGCGTATTTGGTTGCGTGTTCGTCTTCTTCTTCGTGCTCGATGCACAGCTTTGATGCGCCAGCAGTGCTCTCGCCGATGATCACGATATCAATGCCCTCGCAATCGTCGTCGTCGTCTTCTTTCGGCTGCAGCATATCCGAGACGATGAGCACGTCGATGATCTCAAGCACTTCCGCCATCTCGTCTTGTTCTCCATCATCGTCCGCATCGCAGGCGGCTTCTGGCACAGCGACGATTCCGCCGTTCTCGAGGTCGATGCACTCAGCAGACGCCGCCGACTCGCGACAGAAGAAGCAGCTCACAACGTGCTTAGCGATCGCGACCAGTGTGAGGACAATCCACTGGATCAGAGCCACGGGCGTGGCGAGAAAGACGTTGCTGCTGTCAAGTGCCATTGTTGCTTGGTGGTTGTCGGTCTTGGCGTTGCTGGTTGGTGTTGATCTTGCTTTCGGACTGCAGGGCGAATTCGCAAATGAGCGAACGAGCGAGACGTGTGCGCTCTGTTTGCTGTTGTCGGAGCTGCTGTATTCGAAGTTCTTGTTCCAAGCCCAACGCTTCGGTTCAAAATACGCGCGCAGACCAAAGTGCAAAAAGAAATTTTACCCGCTGACGCACCACGCGGGTCATACTGGAGTCAGTCGGACTGTGCGCGAAGCAGCAAATAAGAAAAACAATTCAAGCAACCAAACAGAATGGAGACGTCCGCTCTCTCACGCACCGCTAGGCTCTCCATCTCGCACAGCAGCGCACACACAGCTGCACGCGGGTGAGTGGTGCGCGGCTCTCAACGGACTGCATTAGCTGCAGTAGTAGACACCCTCCACATGCGGGAGCACAGTGCGCATGTATGACCGTCGCTCGTGTGGATGTGGGCGTGCATCACAGCGGCTTTTGCTTGCTTCCTATTGGACTTCAAGTTGGTTGTTTCCTGTTTCAACCGTATCAAGTCAAATCGTGGTTGGGTGGAGGCGTCGCAAGACACCCGGGAAGTCCGTTCCCTGCCGACGTAGCACCGCTGATTGGGTCTCTGCCCCTTCCTTCGAAGGTACGCGGGACGATCCTCACCTCGGATCGCGCTCGTCGTTGCCTTCCAGATGTTCGACGCGGCGTTCGTATCTCGGTTCTACAGCCTGGAACAGGATTTACACCTGACCAACCCGTGACGCAAGATATTGCCGCTCCTGTACGGTCGAGGATTTTTGCAGACCCGGAACATCATACACTCGCCACGTCCGCACGCGCTGCACCTGCAGCTGGTGCAGAATTCATCGACCAGGTACACGTCGTAGCTCGCCTTCCGAAGCATCGTCCTAAAGCCCTTGGCTTTGACGGGCCCCTTGAACCTGCGGTGCTGCCTTTGGTCCTAATCCCCTATTGCGACTATCGTTTCTGTTTCGCTTCCAAACAGCTTCTCGAACCGCTTCAGGAGACGAGCTTCCGTTATCTGGCGACGCATGTAGCCGCCCAGCTTCAGCTTCCGAAAGATGTACTAGCTGTACACGGGGCTTAGACGCCTGTTCATCTCGTTCTTTTTATCCACGTAGGTTTTGGAGCGCTCGAAGTCGGCCGTCTTCCTGTTGTAGGTGCTCAGTTCCACCTCCCATTCGACGACGCGCTTACCGTCGATCACCTCCTGCTTGCGTTCCTGTACGTAGTCTCGGCACTTCTTCGCCTTCGTCTCTTTGCGGCGCGTGTCCTGTGTGTATCGGAACTTTGT
>JALBZB010000431.1:0-27642 GCA_038050625.1 Pythium sp. MPC-2022a
GCTCGTCGCCAAAATACGTCGAAGGACCATTGTCCACAGTTGACGCCGCTTAGATATGTGGTAGTAGCCTAATTTAGTTCCCTTGAAGCAGTCATTGGATGTGAGTCTGCTTACACTGCTACTGCTTGGTACGTAGTATATACTCTCGTTTTATTATCATCAAGAACATGTAAAGCATTCTGATGTTTGTGAGCAACCAGTTTCTGTATGTCATTTAATCACTTCAAGGCGTATCCGATGCAGGAGGCTGTCTCATGGACGCATGTACTCATATAGTAGGTTTGGGTAGTCCTGCGGAGGCTATCAGCAGTACGATGGACTGACGCTCGGAGTATCAGAGTCAGCCATTGGTACTGGCGAAGTGGTTTCTTCAGACTCGGATTCTCTGTACGATTGCTGCTGCGTCTCAATTGGAGCCGCTTGTGTCGTAGCGTCTGCATCCTGCGCAACTTCGCTCTGGTCGTCCGCAGTCTGGGTCTCCACGTTCTCTTCGGCAGGTTTGACGGAGCCAGCAGTCTCGGCGTCGTCCTGGGTTTCTTCCTCGATCACCGGCTCAAAAGCGTCATCAGCGTCGTTCTGGGTGTCTTCTTCCTCGATCACCGGCTCAAACGTGTCGCCGGTCCCAGACGAAGTACTGTACTGGAGTGGGTACTCGTTATCCGCCATGTCGATGGTGTACTCCGCGTGCTCCGCTTCAGCGACAACAATAGGTGCTGGGTTTGCAGACGCAGCTGAGCCTCCACTGCCACTTGCGTCGCCTGTCGTAGGCGTGGGGGTCGGCGTTGCGCTCGGCTGTTCAGTTGTTGAGGGTGATGTCGGTGAAGACGAACTTGAGCTCGCTGGTTGAATTGAAGGGACATCACTTGTACTCGTCGTCATGGTTGTGGTGGCAACCGTGGTGGTATATCCGTTGCTATCCAGCGTCGAAAGCCCCTGCTCCTTTACAAACATTCCGTTGTTCCAGAGCTGGATAAAGTGCTCGGAGAAGAACGTCCCGGCTGCTGGACCGACCAGCGACGCGCTTGTCTGACCCGTGCACTCGCCGTCGCTCTCGCCCGGGGGCTTGACCCATACAAAGTAGTCGATGAGGCCATGACCAGTGTAGACCGATGGAAGTGCCCCCATTCCCGTGCCCTTTGCGTTGCACCATTCCGAGGTCGCTGGCGCCACAAAGTTGCGCGACGTGTCGATGATGCAGTGGTAGTTTTTACCCGAGACCCGCGAGAAGCGCTCGCACAACGTCGTCATCTCGTCGATCGACCTGTAATTGGCTGTGTTGAGAGCAATACCTTTGCACTTGCCTGCGATGTCCACTTTCTCGACGATCTTGGCGACTTTCGCGGCTTTCTCGTCGTCCGAGAGCGTCCAGTAGCCGATGTCGATGTAAATGTCGGCGTTTGCGTTTGCAGAGAGCATCTCGAGCGCAATCGCGAGGTTCTCAGCGTAGCCCGCTGCGTTGCCGCAGCCATCCTCAGTGAGTAGGCCGATTGCGTCGGGTTCCAAGATGTAGATCACGCGCTGACTCTGCGCTTGGTCAACGAGCAATTGCAGGAAATTCCGGTAGTCAGCAGTGTTCTTGTTGCTGCCGTTAGAGGAGAACCCGGCGCCGCAGTCTTTCTGGGGGAGGCCGTAGACCACGACTACCGGTGGACGCGATTCGTCTGAACCGGAAATGTCCGAGTCCGAGCACCTTTTCAGGAAGAGCTGCTTGGCGACAGATGCAACGTCGGACTGGCGATCCGTAAACCATTCTCCGATCGACTGCTGCGCGACTTTCTCGATCGCGTCTTTCAGGTGTGGGTACGCAACGACCGCTTGCTCGTACGACCGCGTGAGATCAGACTTGCAGGCTGACTGAGTAGCAGTCGTAGCACTTGATGAGCCTGTGGTAGAGTACGACGACCCAAGGGAGTTGCTCACGACTTGGCTTGCGAAGATCAGCGCCAGGAAGTGGCTCACTGCCTTCATTGTGGGCGTGAATGGGCTGGCTGGTCGAAAGATGGAAGACTCGGGGTTGACTTGGACGATAAGGTTCACGCTGGATTTGGCTGATTCAAGACTGAACTGGGAGGATCGTGAGAGGTGGGCTGCATTGACGAAGGTCGAAGCATAAGCCCGGGTTTCCCAGCCATTGCGCGTCCTCGACTGCTGGGATTCTTCACTCGAGTGTGGTCTCTCTTATTTGGTGTGTCAGGACGTGACGAAGGTGGGGGACGTCCTCACTCCTGCACTCTTCTTCGCCAACCAGGTGCTCCTTTCCAATTGATCTGATTATCAGATTCGCGTATTTTTGGAGCTGACTAACTCACGCATCGAGAAGATGTGCGAAGGCTTCAACACTCGAACACGCCCCTAATGAACTTCGTAGTTCCTGAAAGCTTTGGAAAACGTAAAGCGACAACTTAATACGCTCTTGAACCACTTGGCAATGTCCGAGATGGACGTCTTCGCGCCGCGGGCACACTGCTCTTCTGACATTATATAAGCACTTTCACACCCAAGCTACATTCCAAACAGGTGCGCTTGGGGCGATATCGTTGTAATGATCGATCCTGAAGAGCGTCTGACAACCTTGATCTTTGATAAAGTTGGGATTGATGGCACCGACATGTAAGCGAGTCCACCTTGAGCCCCAGAGGCGAAGTACAGGCAAAATATTGATTCACGCTCTACTCGCACACGAAGATTTTCTTACACCAAAACTTCGTCGCTCTGAACTTGCCTTCTCGGAGAGCTTGGTCGTCGTGTTGGAGACGGAGACCGAGCAGCGCGAAGTGGGCTTCCCGGGTGTCTTCCGTGTCGTCCATGTTGACGACGAACGCCTTGATCTAGTACCAACTCTAAGTCGTCATCATCGCTATCACTCCCACCAAACTCACCGCTCTCATCGTCAAAATCCTGCGGGGAAGGCGTCACTTCATCGTTTACAACACGTGAGTAGCGTGCATTCGGGCGGCTATTCCTTCTGATCGGCACGGCGTCGCTGTTTGCATTCCGAGCCGCACGTCGTCGGTAGATAAACACAAACAGGATCAGCGCAAACGCAACCAGACCCACCAGTGGCATCACATAGAACGACGAAGACAGCCATGACGAGAGGGTGTTGCTCGAGTCGTTTTGTGTTCTCAGGAAATAGAAGTCGGTACTCGATTCTGGAGTACCACTAGGAGGGGTGGTAGACACAGGAGAAGATGCTGACGGAGCTGGAGCCTCTGAAGCGCTTCCTGGATCGTCAGCTGACTCAGCTTGCTCGGTTGTTTGTGGCTTTGATGACTGGACGGCAGTTCGTTTCAGTCGGATTCCGTGTGGTGTTGCGACATCTTCGATGCTGGCGCATTTGGGATCTTGAGGAGAAGGTGGTGGTGCTGATAGCGATGATGTCGAGCTACCAAATACCGCGCACAATCCACAACGTGGAAGTCGAAAGTCACTCCAGACTTGAAACGTCACCATTTTCTCATCCGTACGGACTGAAGACTCGAAATCGATTGCTGCATATTTCATATCACAGACACACAATAGCGTGAGACAACTGCAGTAACACAGCCACGTAGACATGTTACATGGTCCCACTTACCGATACGATACAAATGGCACCCAAAAGTATCGCGAAGAACAATGTATGCTGGAAGTTGGATGTGACTTGCCGGGTTGATATACCGCATTGGAATTTCCAGTGACTTCACAATAGTCTGATTCGCTTCGACAGTCCCGAGTTCGCTGGGCAACACCTCGATGATGTCACTTGAGTGTGATCCATTCGGAAACATTGAGCCCATGAGCTCCAATTTACCGGCAGTGCGCAATCCAACGTTCGAGAGGCTGACTTGTACCGAGATGTGAGACGCCGTCACATCGAGTTTCGTAACCTGCAGGTCGTACAGAGCACCTGCCACCATTGCAGCATACACATTTGTATAGTGCAACTCGGTGGAAAGGCTGGGCACTTGATCTTGAGGCGGCCAAAAGCCTAAGCTATCGCGGGTGCCAAAGTCTGGTCCCACCTCCGGCGACATCGCATAAATGCCGTGCTTTTGCCACATCCAATCGCTCGTCTCGCCATTCACAGTGTACAGATTGCTCTCCTTCCACGGCTGGCCGTACTTGAAATGGTTATACCTCGTCATCTCCGCTGCCATATCTTGAAAAAACCCCAACTGCGGTTGTGGAGGGAGTCCGTTGGCTTCACACGCGAATGGAATATTGAAATATCGCCCATAGGAATGGTAGTTGAGCCCCGTACTGAAGTTCATCCCCGATCGCTCCACAAAATCTCGAATCGCTTGTGTCTCTGGCTCTGAAAAAGGGTTCGGACCGCGATAATCTTCAGCGCAAATTTGCGTGCTGCTTCCAACGTTGTCGTGCCTGAAACACACATCATAGTTGCGATTCAGATCAACGCCATTGTCGATCTCCTTCGTGCAACCTGGTTGTGTGTTTTTGCGCTGTCCGACTGCCCCACTCCGCTCCCAAATGCGTTGCTTTTCGTTGCGCGCATACCCATCGGGGTTCACCACCAGCACAAACCACATCTGTCGAGAAAACAGCAAATGAATCACTTCCAAGTCGCCATTCTCGAGATCGGTAGCCAGTAAATCGATGGTGTAAACCAGGTTCTATCAAAAAAAAAGAAAACACACAGGGCTGGGATTAGTCTACCACACGATAGAATCTTATGAAGCAGCTAATTAACTTTCAGTGAACTCACCATCATCGAAATTGGCTGCATGATCGTACAAGAGAAGATACACACACAATCAGCCTCAGCGCATTAACAATGATAAATGCCATTAATGTGCATGAGTAGCATAGCATACCTCTCGAGAATGATGCATCCCGGTGTAGAGAGCTTGCGGAACTGGCTCGTCAGAATAGCACGCCCCCAGACAGAGAGCGATAATAGATCGTCCTTGTACCGAAGTCCCTATTTTCTCCGCGCGAGCGAATCCTGATGGAAGCTGATTGACAGTCTCGTTGATAAACTTCTCAATTTCCTGTGTCGACAGGTAGCCTTGATTCGAGCCAAGGCGAGGCTGGAAATCTATTTCAACAATGAAGTGATTAAAAGAAGAGTAAGTGTTAGTGACTTGATGAATTTGTGGTTTTCTCTCCAGTTTTGTTGCACGTACGCGTTTTCTTGCGACAGTTGGCATTTGGGCGGTGCTGAGGTAAGCACCCCGGGTCTTCTAAAGCACCCTGCTTCAGGTGGATTCTCTCGATCTGAAATGTGGAAGCAGTCGAAGACGGTGATGGTGCGGTCGTGGTTACTCCAAATGGTGTTTTTGCTCGAGTTGCCGACGCAGACGCGTAGGTGAGGTCAATCACAAGGAATCCGCCTTCACTCCCTGACGTTTCCATCACTGTGTCGTCCGAGCGGATCGGTTCTTCATAAATGATCGTCTCGTCAAAATACCATCGCAGCCAACTCGAGTCCCACGAGAATCCGATGACGTGGAAATGCAATCGAACGTCCTACGAAGACATAAGCGTACAAATGCGTTTAAAAAATTGTTAAAAATCCGTTTTTCGATCTCAAAGCAAGTTCAAGTGAAAATGCGTACCGTGACGCACGGAATCTCTGCCAGGATGCTTGTATTCTGACTCGACGAAAGTCGCACCACTTGCCGGTTCTCACTCCACGTCGGTTCGATCCCAATCGACATCTGCACGTCCAATGGGAGCACGTGCACGGTCACCATCGCTTCCGCAGTGTCGTCGCCCTATACAGTTGAAAGCAAAGGGACACATCGGTTAGTGTGTCTTACACATCTGCCAATGTATCATACTCCTTGCGCCGCTCTTAAATCTCGCCGGCATGTATACCTCTGGGAATTTCACAACCACTTGCACATGGTTCACACCGCTCCAGCCGCCCTGGATGCGCTTCTCAGCTCGAGCTTTTGCCGCCTCTCCCTCGCTGCTTTCGTCTCTCTTGCCAGCGCTCAGCGCCAGCTTCCCATCCGCAATCTGCACATGCTCTTTCTTCCAGCATGGTTCTACTTCTCGCTCTTTATCGCCTTCACTTTCTGTAACAGTAGCGGACACGCTGCAGTTCTCCCGCTCGATCCGCGTCCACAAATGCTCGATCTCGAGCGCGGAGATGCTTGTGATGTCAGCGAATCGCACGTCCCAGAGCGCCGCAAATGCGCACGTTCGCCTGCGATGCACGTCGACATGCGGCGCAGATGCGCTCGTACTGGAGAGCAGTGCCGCGCAGAGCAGTCCTGTGAGCCTGCAGACACGCCAGCGATGCGGTGCAGGTGCCGCCATCGACTTCAAGACTGCTTGCTGAATTCACTTTCACTTTTTGGGATACGGGGTTGGAGGTTTCGAGTCTGTGCCGATTTTACACTTTGTGTCACACACTTTTTGCGTTCAAGTCCAAGCTTGTAAAGAAAGTGAAAGAGGCTTCTATTATGGTATTCTTTCAGATGACAATCATCCAGCAGTTCAACCTCTTTTGCATCATGTATTATGCTATTAGAGAGGTTTTGGGGTTTCCTCACTCCTTTTTCGTGTATCATTCCATCACTCGATTCCGCATTCGAAGGAAGACAAAAATGAGCGCGCTGCAGGAGCACCAGCGGGAAATTGTGGCGGTCGCGCGGCAGCAAAATGTGCTCGTGAGCGCGCCGCAGCGGATCGGCAAGACGTTCATGGCGGCGCACGTGCTGCGTGATCATCTGCTGCTGTTGACTACCCCACAATCTGGTGTGCTGTCGTCATCCTCCATGAACATCGCCGTGGCGGTTGCCGCAACCGAGAAGGAGCGCGCCGAGTTGTATCGCGAGCTTGCGCGGATCTGCGGAGTGTCGATTCTGCTGTGTGACGATGTCAAGTCGTCGCTGCACGGAGAGATTTCAGGGACGCAGCAACCTCAAGGACCCCAGAAAACCAAGGCAACGACAACAAAAGTGACAGCGAGACGATGGGAGAGTGACTTGGAATGGGTGCAGAAGCAGTTTTCCACGTGTCAAGAGCAGCACGGCCAAGCCATCGCAGTCCTCTCACCGGCTATCATGCAAACACTGTTGCGGAAGCAAGTGCTGAAGATTGCGGAGATCGGGATGATCGTGATTGAAGAGACCGAGCAAGTCCACATGGACGCGCCAGCGTTCTACAGAGCGCTATTTGACAACTCGTACGGTGTCAATGCGGTTCCGATGGATATGCAGCCGCGCATCTTCGCGACAACAACAGTGCCCGTGTCGAGGCTGAATCTGAATGTGGCTTCGCGAAATGCGCTGTACGCGCACATCCAAGTGCTCAACTTCGTGCCAGCTTTGAACTCAAGTCAACTTTTGAAGCCCCCGGTCTTCCCACCGCTGATGTGTGAGCCATTTAACCCGACTGTGCGCATACACAAATCTGGCGAACCGATGGAGCAGTACCAGATCAGCGTCAGTATGCGGGAGTTCCTCTATGGTGAGAACTTCAAGAAGATCGATTTCATTCGTATTTTCCGGACGGAGTTGGAAATGGGCAACTCGGCAGCAGTATATGACGAGAAGAAGCGCCAGGACAAGATCAACCGATTCGTCCAAGATGCCGACTCAGTGTACCAGCACCTTGGGTACTGGTGTTTACTCAAGTTCATCGAGTTGGAGCTCCAGACAAATTTGAAAGCGTGTCTTGTTGATGATGCGCAGAACGTAAATCACCGCAAGAAACGACAGCAGGAAGAAAAGCGAAAGGAAAAGCTCGGCAAGTTAGAAGAAGGTGAAATGGACGAAGCGATGGAGAGCGACAATGAGTCGCTAAATGAAAACAACGCTGAGAATACAAGTGGGAACACTGAAAGTGGGTCGCAGACAGACCTCCTGGCGGCGCTAATCGCGTTAACAATGGATTTGGACAAAACAACCCAGCAAAAAGTGAGCTCCATTCTCAAGGTGGTTTCGTGGCTGAGTGCTCAAACCAGAAAGATCGGAGTTCAGGTGGCGACTCCGCGATTACTCAAGACGACACAAGTAGTGCAGAGCCGACTGTCGAATGGTGGACAAAGCAAGCGCGTGTGGGTTTTCTTGGAGCGTCGATCGCATTGTCGAGTGGTGGCAGACTATCTCACTGCGTGCCTGGAGGATTTGAAGCTGCCTCCATGTTGCTGCATGCTCGGGAACAGTCACGCGCGCGTTTCAGGATCTCTGCATTTTTCTTCGTCATCGAAGGTGATTACAATGTTCAAGGACGGTGCGACCAATGTCATGGTGACAACTTCCATCGCAAAAAAGTCGCAGAAGCAAAAGATTGAACCAGCGTGGTGCGATCTGGTCATTGTCATGGACGAGCTGCTTGAAGCGGACAAACTCTTTGAGTTTGGCATGCGTGCGCATCCCGTGACAGGCGTCGTAAAGTACATTACACCGAATACGCCAGCGAATTTCAAGAAATTTAACGCGTTGATGACAAAGTTGCACGAATTCGTGCAACTAGAAGAGGAGCAAAACGCTGCTCAAACTTCAAGTCAGACCGCCGCACCCGGAGCCAGTGGTGAAATGATATCTTCAGCGGTGTCCGACTTGCTCAACGGCGACAAACCAGCGAGAGACACCGAAGGACGTCTTCAAATGATACCGCGAGTGATTACACCTGTGAATTCATTTGAAATTGTGAACCAGGATACAGGCGCTGTGCTAAACTTGAGCAACGCTGTGAGCTGCTTGAGCAAGTTCTGCGATTCGCTGCCTGGGCTTGACACTTATGATAAGCGCCCACAGTACATTGTAAAGCGGCATCCTATTTCTTCGGGAATGTCGGCAGGCGCCAAACAACTGAAGAAGAAAAGGCTCAAGTACAATGCCAAGATCCACGACAAAATCGACGACCTGCGCGCAGAAGCCGAGGCAAAGGTTGGCGCGAGCCCCGAGGAAGACACTAATAGGTTCGAGTTTACCGCCACGCTCAAACTGCCGACGTCTCTAGGGATCAAGAAGAAGCTCGCAAGTTACAAAGTATCATCCCCGGAGGAGGCAAAAGGGATAGTCGCGTTCAAAGCGTGTCAGGAACTGATCAAGAAAGGGCTTCTCGACCGTCTCTTCCGATCGAAACTCATTGAAGATCTTGCTGCAACCATCCATTGTGACAAGAACGAGGCAAGCAAAGCTGGTGAAAACGGCACTGATGCTCTGGAGCCTGTTGGCGACGATACGATTATCATCGATGCGGATGACGATGTACCGCAAAGTGGAAAACTGAAGGATCTGTCAACCCAGAACTCGTATGATTTACCACCAGTCAGCGCAGCAGAACTCAGTCTTCGTCCAATTCGAACCCTCTTGAATGAAACTGGAGGTGGCATTGATGCTCCAAGTGGTTTCGTGACGATGTGCTTCTACGGTTTGACGGGTGTGAAGTATGCGATCCTCGCAACAAACGAGTTGTACACAGGCAACACAAACACCGGTTGGCGATATGATTTTGCGACAAGTGACGCGATGGAGCCGAATATCCAGCCCGTGACACTGGCGAAGACTCCCACCAAAGTCGAGTTGACGAAGCAAGAGCTGCAGGATGCGCTCCGTTTCCATTTGATCATCATGCGCCTTGTGTGCATGGGGGTTGAAGATGCGATGCGAGAAGTTGACATCGCGGGTGATGATGTGTGGAAAGAGTTCTCCGAGCAGAACGACAAGGGGTACTTGGTCGTGCCAAGTATTTTTGACGCTGCGACGACGACGTTTTCGATTGACTGGGAGTACGTTCGCGACATTCTGGGCAAGCCGCTCATTCAGCCTATGTGGCCATTCCCAGCGGCGTCGGAGTATCCACAAGAAGAATGGATCTGTGTGCCGACATTCCGTAAGAATGTAACCTATGTGGTCAAGGGCTTGCCCTCTCAGACCGCAAAGGATATAAAAATCGCTTTCGCAGATAAAGCGACGTGGGATAGGCACATCAAAGAAGGAAAGTCGTCGCAAGGCAACCCGATCTTGGGTCGTTGGTACAAAACAGAGCAGATTCTGGAAGCTGAAGACGATCAGCCATTGGTGTACGGGATTCAGATGCCGCCAATCGTGCCAATGATTCGGTTTGTCATGCAGCGAAACAATGACGAAGCGAGTATTGCGGTACCAAGCACAAAGTTCAACGAGCGGCTGCTGCTTCCTGAATTCACTTCGCTGCTGCGCTTGACGAAGACCCGCTATTTTGAAGCGATTGGCATTGTGCCTGTGCTGTATGAGTTCGAGCGCAAGTGCCAAATGTCGAATTTGATGGGGAAAATCGGACTGGAGCTGGATATCAGTTTGCTCGACGATGCGACGTGTAAGCCAGCGTACGAGCGCTTGGAGATTCTGGGCGACACGTATCTGAAACTGGAAACAACGTGGTTCATGTATGAAAAGAGAAAAGATATCGCACAAGAAGGTGAATTGACGAGGCTGCGACGGGACATTATTCGAAATGACCGATTGAACGAGTTTGCGCTGGCGGCAAGGCTGCACCACTACATTCTGATCCCTTCAGAGATTGAGCAACGCCCGTTTGAGTGCTGGAAACCGTCTTGCATGGGGAAAACACCGAAGCCCATCGTAGCTGCGTCGAAATGGATAGCAGACGTGTTGGAAGCGATCTGCGGCGCCTACATCCTCGGTCAGGGCGAGAAAGGTGCGCGGTACTTCTTGAAGTGGATCGGTGTGAGCGTCATGGAAGAGCCGTTCATGTTTTCGCGTCCGTTCTATCCCGATTGCTTCCCGTGTGAGCTTTACGACGATGATTTCATTGGCGGTGACGGTGTGAACCCTTTGGCTCTCGACTTCTCGATTGCAAGATTTGAAGACGTATCGCAGAGGTTGGTGTGGCTGCAACAACGACTCAAGTATACCTTCAAGAACAAGCGCTTGCTGCTGGAGGCTGTCACCCACCCGACTGCCGGTCATCTAGAGCTTCGAATGGTCGCGAGTCAGAATAAACACCCCGACAGCGGTATGCAGAAAAAAATGTTCTGGAGAGGCGACTATGAACGCCTGGAGTACCTCGGAGATGCGATCATTGAGTATTTGACGCTATCGTATGCGTTTTTGAGGTACGACAAGTGGCTCCCCGGCTCATTGTCACAGTGGAAGAGCGCCACCGTGTCGAACGATGCGTTGGGCAAGACGGCGCTTGCGTGCTTTGGTGTGGACGAGTGTATCTTGGCTGGAGCTGTGCAAATGGATCGAGAAACGCTGCAGATTGTATCTCGCATCGAGCGAAAATATCCGCGCGCTGGAATGAGTGAAAACATCAGCAACACGAACTTCACGGCGATTGCGAACTCATCTTCGCGGAAGAAAGTCAAAGCGACTGGTACGAATCCGATGGCATTACCAAAGATGTTTGCCGATGTGTTCGAAGCCCTCGTCGCCGCGGTATTCTTGGATTCGGGCAACGATCTCCAGACAACTCGGGACGTGTTCCTCGGTCCGCTACTGGATACAGTGGGGAAAGATGCGCTTGCATACGTTTGCCACGAGAGCGGACTCACGATAGACCACTACATTGACGACGGAGGTTCTGCCGAGCAAGACGAGATCATGGAGTCCCTGTTCAGCGATGAGGACTGAGAAAAAGCGTTTTTGAACAAGTGCCGTCGTCACCACCGTAAGTAGCTTTTAAAATTCGCAGCTCCGTCGGTATCGTGTTTGTGACAGGTTTTGAGATGTGGTAAGAGGTGCTATCACATGTTCGTCCGTTAATTCACCGCTTTGTTGTTTTTCGTTTAATGGCATTGAGGTTTGCTTGTAACTATGATGCCACTTCAAGCAACGATATCCAGCTCGTCTCAATATGAACGTGGTTTCATGTTATTGCATGGCTTTTAGGCATCTGATGCTTTTTTCTGTCTCAGGTTTCGAATCTGGGAGGCAAAGAGAGAAAGAGAGAGAAAGAGCGTGAAAGCGAGCAGCTTTTGTCAATGCTGTTAGACTTTCACTCGCAAGTGTTAGACAACGGAGTCGATGAAGTGCTTGCTTTCTAGATCCTTCGTATTTGCTCGTACCTTTTCGCGCCTGGAGCAGTCTCTCCGCGAGCGTTGGACGAGGCAGTGCGACGTACACTCACTGCTGGCCCTTCCACAAGCTCTGCACCTGCTTGAGGAGACATGAGGTCCAGCGCCAAGCATACGTGCTGCTTTGATACGCTGGAGATAAAGGGGATTGTGAGTCCGACTGCGGCATTGAAGTCGACTCGATACAAACATGGGCAGTACACTCGCTCGTTTCTCATCCACGCGCTCCTCGAAAGCAGCTAACGAGTAGTATCAATCATAGATGCCGATAGGGAGTTTCCTCCTCCTACGTAATGGCACCAATGGTGGTGAGAGTTTTGCGCAGCAGTCATGGCCAGCTTTGTGGGATAGACAACGCCGGCAAACGGCTCTCCGGACAATCGTGATTACGGTTTATTCAGTCAGTTGGAGATTGTGGGATCAGCTCACTTCAACATCATCGCATTCACTCTGATCTGTGAACGTCCACCTGGGATACGAATCATACGAACCAAATTGATGCTGGTTTCTGAATAAGAGGGTGTTAAAAGAGCAATCACGATTACGAACGGGACGGTGCAATTCAAGACAAATGGTGGCTTCGATCAGAAGATCACTTTCGTTTATATTCGCACATTAAGGCGAGCATCCATGCATGACCAATGGCAGTGGGAATGCTGCGCGTCATTCGCAAGTCGTCACGACCGCGAGCAACGCCCGAGCCCGAGTTAGTGTCTGTCTGGCATCATTACAAGGACAAATACAGTCAGTCAACATGAGCCTTTTCAGTTCGAAAGCGAATGGATAGTGCAAGTCACGGTCCAGGACAAGGATAATGACTGCCTATTTTAATTGGTGGCTTTCTAGTATTAGCTGAATGTTGAAGAATTGTGTTACTTTTTAAATCACTTCCTTGCAATTGGCCTGTCTAAAGCATTCGTGGCTCCACCACCCAACATTCGTTCTCTCTTCTTCGCTACCTTCCTACTCCAAAGCTTAAGCCAAATGACTCGATCACCACGAACACAATCAGATTCACCATGGAAGAACCAGAGTGTAGCTTAGGCGTTGAGCCAGACAAAAAGCGAAAACGAAATCCTGAATACTGGGAGCGTAAGAACTTCCATGCAACAGAGACGACGACAACTATCAAGAGAGGGCTTGAGAGGCTTAGCAAGGACAAGAACATAACCTCGTTGCTCGAGATGCACGTCATGGCGGCAAGCCGTATCGTGTGCGAGGCCTCGCTGCTTGGCACCTTGCACGTGACCAGACTCGTGAGCAAGAACAAAGCAGTTCCCCCTCTCATGCAGACGTTCTTCAGCCGCTGCCTCGTGTCGATCGCTAACTTGGACATTGGTCGCACAATCAGAGCGAAAGATAACGATCTGTTCAAGAGCGCTCAGGCCTACTCGTTGCTGTTCCCTAAAAGCTATGAGCCGATCGACCGCACTCCATCACTAGCAGTTGTCCTAGAGAACATAGCGCAGCAAACGCACGAGAGCTTCGCAGTCAGCATCTCTATGAACTTCTTCAGTCGCGTTGGGCGGTGGTTCAGGCTCAAGATCTAAGAACGATCATCTAGGACTACCACTACCTACTTCATCAACAACGAGTCGCGGGTCATCAGAAGCCTGATCTCGATACTGGTCAAAGCGAGTGCTCGAGACAACCATTCTCTAGACCAACTCGTGCTCCAGTACCCACGGCTGCAGCAGTATCCCATCCCATGCGCGGAGAAGCACTAGCTCCAGTCGCTGGTGAACGAGGTTCGCTCCGAGGTACCGCTGCCGCTTAAACTCTCTGAGTAACCACACGCCTACCTATCATTTCTGTACTTCGTGCTGAAGAAAACCGAGAAATACAACCAAGATCTCAATCTGCACGACCAGAATGATCCAAGGGTGATCAAGGTGTTCACGCTGCTCCCACAGAAGAGGCTTCACCCGCTCAACATTAAGGTCACCAACACAGTGCTGAAGGAGTTCAACAAGGAGCTCAATATTTGTCGTCTTCAGTCCGTCGTCATGCCAGTGCGCGACCTCTGGAATCACTACTTCGACCTAACGAAAAGCACTGAGACGAATAATTTCAGCCACTTCATCATGACAGACGGCCTGAGCGCGTCGGGGAACATGTTACGGCGGCGAAAAGTATCTGTTCAAACCAGAGAGGAGAGCAGTGCCGACGTCCTCTTCGCCCAGGCAGACAGGGTTGTTGCCGTCGATCTGAGGCGGAACCCAGTGTTCACCGCCGTCATTCACGACGCAAGAGTAATGCATGATCTCGCGAAGCCGTATCCAAGGAACAAAGCAAAGCGCAAAGTCGTTACGTAGAGCTGGTCCCAGTGATACAGTGAAGCGGACTACATACGCCGGTAGAACCTGACTAAGCGGTGGACGGAGAAGGCGGCCGACATCACCAAATTCAACTCAGAGGTTAGTACCGCCAAGACGCCAAACCTGAGCGCCATTGAGTCCCATGCCCGTCACGCGCTCTACTATCTATCCGCCGTCTTGGACTTCTACTGCGCATGCCGTTTCAGACGGCTCAAATGGAAAACATACATTCGCACGCAAAAGGCATACAACAAGATCATCGCAAACCTCAGCGAGGGGTCAGCGAAGACGCTTCTCGTTTAGGGGACGCGCGGTTCCCCGCCGCAGGACTCGGGAGTCCGGCTGTGCCCACAAGCACGCTGTGGAGGAAGGTTTGTTTCAGGCTGCGGACTGTTGACCAAAACGAATTCCGCACATCCAAGCTTTGCTGCGTATGTTACGGAGAGATGAGCGAGTATCGCAACCCTCGCACAAACCAAGTACCCTGGATGCGGTGCGTTTGTCCAAGCAACGCATGCCCACGCCGCGTCTAGGACAGAAACATGTCCGCCGCGATCAACATTCTCGCTCTCTTCCTCTGACGAGTCCGCGGTGAACCACCACCTCCTGCCTTCAGGAGAGCTGTCGCCACCCCGATCGTAGCACATGTAGTTTGAGTATGAAATTGCTGTTCAGGACACACCAGACGGCAACGCGAGTCTAGTACCGTACGGTCTAGATGAATTGTGCGGGTTTACATTGCTATATAGTAGTAATGCCAGAAGATCACTGCTCAGCCAACCGGCGCTAGTTGACTACTCACACACACTACCTGCATGCACACGTCTCCTCTTGGGCTTTGGTGTTGTTCATCTTTCTGAAGAACACCCGCCCATTCGATTCCATTCATTCTTCAATTGCCTTCGGACCACAGGCCTGTCCGACTACCTCAATGCTCCCAGCACTACCTCCCACTTTTGACCACAGCACAATGACTACCTCCACCACCTCCAACTCTATCCCAGACACGTTCCGCGCCTACGTCTGCGAGAGCAACGGGGACGCGATGCAGCACATCAAGCTCCGCATGGCTGAGCTGCAGTTACCCTTGCGTCCGGACCAGGTGCGCATCAAGGTGCACGCCGTGACGCTCAACCCGGCCGACTACAAGCTCGTTGAGGTGGGCGGCTACCTTCCGGAGCACCCGAGAGCGGAGAAGCCATTCCACCTCAGCTTCGACGTCGCCGGCACGATCATCGAGACGGGGAGCCAAGTCGCCACAAGTGTCTTCAAGGTTGGCGACGCAGTGTACGCGATGGTGTACTTTGGCTGCTCTGGCACGTTCGCCGAGTACGTGGTGGTGGACGTCAAGTATGTGGCGCTCAAGCCGAGCAACATGAGCTTCACTCACGCCTCGGGCTTGCCGCTCGTGGGCGAAACCAGCTACCAAGCGCTCGTGAATCGCGGTAAGATCAAGCAGGGTGACCGCGACCGCACGCTCGTGCTCGGCGGCAGCAGCGGCACCGGCGCTGTCGGCATTCAGATCGCCAAGGCGCTCGGCGCGGCGCACGTCACCGCGATCACGAGCACGCGCAACATGGAGCTCGTCAAGTCCTTCGGCGCCGACCATGTAATCGACTACACGCAGGAGAAATGGTTCGACGTGCTGGACGCGCGCTCGATCGACCTTATCTACGACTGCGGCGCCGAGCTGCACGCGTGGAGCGACGTGGCACAAAAGGTGCTTAAGAAAGGCACGGGCATCTTCGTAACCATTGAGCCCAAGGTGAGTCCGAACGAGTCGCCCATCGGTGCCAGCTTCTACGTGAGCGTGTGCGTTGCGACGGCCGTGGACCTCATGGCGTTCACGAAGATGGTGGAGGCTGGCAAGCTCTTTGTCCCCATTGAGTCCGTGCACCCATTCGAGGACCTGTTGGATGCTGTGCGCGTGTAAAAGTCTAACCGCGCGCGTGGCAAGATCATCCTCCAAGTGATTCCAGACAGCGGGTAAGTAGGAGACTAGCAGTGAGACACACACATACAGAGAGAGAGAGAGAGAGAGAGAGAGAGAGATTCTAATTCACATTGACGCTTGTAAACTGCGCTTGTTCCATTATCCAGTAAAGTGTGTACACGTACCACAGGCTCGATGAGCTCAGGCTTGCTTTGGTTTGTTTGTGTGCGATGAACTGAACCGGAAGACTACAAAGTGTAGCAGCGCACAACACAGTGCGGCGCTTTCGAACTGCAGTGCCGCCTCGGATAAAGATCGCAACGCGTCGCACGAGACACTCATGGCGGCGACGCACCCTGACGCGTAGAAGAGCGTGGTCAGGATGAGGTCCTTGGAGCCTAAGTACCGCGGCACGCGCCGCCAGGTCTCGGGCCACGGTGCGCACAAGTAATGCTGGTAGGATCTCCCGACAACTACGTTGACGAGCGTCGTACCAGTGAGCCGCAGCAGGAAGAGAGTGTTGAGGAAAGTCGCTTTCATCTCCAGCGTGTGGTCAGTAGTCGATAATGTTGCTGTCGCTAGATTCTGGGGTTTGCTCGATGCTGCTGACGACAGTAGGATCTCGAGAAGACACGTCTGCGTCATCTTCCAGCAGAGAAGCACTAGTATGCAGAGGCAGATGGTCGGCATCGCGTGTCGCCTTGACAACACTTTGAGGCGATAGAGGAACAGCAGCAGCCCACATTGCAGCAGCATCTTGCTCAGGTGTACGTACACCTCAAACGACGCGATTCCCGCCAGCTGGAGGTGGAACGACGATGGACGAGGAGGAGTGTTGGATCCAGCAACAGCAGAAGATGAATTGTCCTTCCGGCCTCCATCCTTTGAGCTTGTAGTCGTGATCTTCGAAGCACCATCCAGCGTGCTCTGCTGCGCCATTCGCACGAACAGCTCCAGGTCCTGCGGCGTGTGGAGGTTCTCGGCCCATCGCAGCACGTTGAAGAAGCCTCGCTGGTCCTGGAACGATGGTGGCGTGATGGTTGAGAACGCACCGCTGCTGCTACTGCTGAGCTGGTGGAAGCCGAGCGTCGCGCTCTGTAGCTGACACGAGACGAAGAGCGCACCCGAAAGCGTCGTGAAGAGGAAGATCTTGTCGCGCACAGAGAGCCAACCCATCAGGAGTGATTCGAATAGCGGTAGATTAGAGTCGTGCGTCTGATTGATATTTGTGTGCAATGTGGAAAAAGCCCCTGCGAGTCGGTTTCGGTTACCGGATTTGCCTCTTCGCACAGACGTCCCATGTGCCCAGAACAGCCCAGAACAGAGTTTGTTAATGTGGTTCCAGTGAAGAGAAGAGTTCAATTTGTAGCAAACTACCGTACCTAAGATTCACAGAGTGATCAAGCAGCTGCGGTGCTCATAGAACATTGCCGTCATTCTCGTCATCACCTCATCACCTGACTGCAAAAGAAAGAAAATAACACCTCACACAGACAATAATACGTCGGTGCCTTGTCGTGCTTGTTTGTACTCGTTCAGTCCCGCCATTTGTAGCTGGACCCCAGCAAAATCCACATCACCATCACCTTGAATCACGAACATGGTGATCGTGAGTCTTGGAGAAAAAGCCACCCACTGGGAGTTTATGTGATGGTTGCAAGCAATGAACGAATGAGTCCCCCATGAGATCGTGGCAGTCAGTGTGAGTAAAATGCCGTATCCATTCCCATCTAAAACATAATCTCAGTATGCACATGCAATCTACCTGTTTTCCTCTTCTTCTCCGGCTTATTCTCTTTGTTTTTGTCTGCTTCTCTTTTCATCGTATCTTCATGCTGCTTCGCGCTTGCTTATATCTCAAAGTTGGCTTGCCTGTTCCTCCTCTTCATGGGCAAAATTCACAGATTGATGATTGTATTCCGAGTCTTCATTCTTCGCTCTGCCCCGAAATCGTGCGCTGCCAGTGACGCAAGAGACAAAAGCTTGCTCGCTGAGAACAATCAGAGGACGTTGTTAAAAAGTCTTTATTTCTTCGTCGACCACGTCGCTGTTGTCTTCTTCGACCTCGTCACTTACTGGTTCTTCTTCTCAGCGCCAAGACGCGCCTCGAGCTCGCGCGCACTAATGCGACGTCCGACGAACTTCAGCACTTCGTCGATAAGAATCACGGGAAGCGAGAAAGCCAAGACCACGAGCCACTCGTTGAAGTCCAGAGGCGTCACGCTGAAAGTGTCAGCCAAGACGTCCACGTACAGGATCAAAAAGTGCATGCCGAACGACACCACCATGGCAATGATCAGGTACGGGTTCGACCATGGTGGCATCGTGACCAAACTGCCGTCTTCCGAGAGCGCGTTCAGCGCGTTGAACATCTCAATCGCGACCAAGACCGACAGCGACAGCGTCGACGCCGACTTCTTGCCCTCCGTGAAGTAACGGCACGGGTCGTCCGAGAAGTCCATGCCATCGAAGTTGTTGACAGTGAAGTCCTTCCACTGGTGGCACTGCGTCCAGTGCGTCAACTGGTCGAACGTGACGAGGGTGTGGCCATCGCCAGACGCATCGTAGTACATGTACCAGTACGCGAAAACACCCACGCACGCAAGACCGACGTAGATGCCGACTACCATGTAGCGGAAAAACACCCAGCCGTTGATCAACACGTCGTCGCTGCGACGAGGTGGTTTCGTCATGATGTCCTTGTCAGGAGGGTTGAAGCCCAGAGCCGTGGCTGGAGGGCCGTCCGTGACAAGGTTCACCCACAACAACTGCACTGGAATCAAACCTTCAGGGAGACCCAACGCAGCCGTGAAGAAGATAGCAGCGACTTCACCAATGTTCGACGAGATCAAGTAGCGGATGAACGCCTGCATGTTGTTGTAGATGGCACGGCCCTCTTCGACAGCAGACACAATCGTGGCGAAGTTGTCGTCCGCCAAAATCATGTCCGCAGCTTGCTTCGCGACTTCGGTACCGGTGATGCCCATGGCAATACCAATATCAGCCTGCTTCAGCGCAGGCGCATCGTTCACACCGTCACCAGTCATGGCGGTGACTTCACCCTGCTGCTTCAGCATCTTCACCAACAGCTGCTTGTGCTTTGGCTCCGTTCGGGAGAACACAAGACCATTGCCGCTCTTGTCCATCAAGTACTCGATTTGCTTCGCTTCTGGGAGCGCAAAGAAATCGGCACCAGTGAACGATTTGTGCGACACATCCTCAGTGTCAGTGAAGACACCAATCTTGCGCGCAATACTTTCAGCAGTCAGCTTGTTGTCACCAGTGATGACAATGACTCGAATGCCAGCGGTGTGGCAAGTCTCAATCATCGGGCGCACTTCTGGACGTGGAGGGTCCAGCATGCTCGCCAAACCCACGAAGGTCAAGTCCTTCTCGATCTCAGCAAACTTTTCAGTCTTCTCCAACAACTTGTGCGCAGGGTGGTGACGGTCTCCATCGTACGAGCCCAATTCTCCAAGGTCGTCCTTCTTCGCCAACGCGAGGCAACGGAGCGACTTGCGGGCGAAGTTCGACACTTGGGCCAAGATCACTTGACGACCGGCGCTGGTCAATGGCTTCACGGTGCCGTCAGCCAGCTGGATGCTGGAGCAGCGGTCGATCAAACCTTCCGGCGCACCCTTCACGAACAAAATGTTCTGGTTCGAAGTAGCCGAGCGAGTGGCGCGGCCGACCGTCGATGTACCAGACTTGGAGCAGAGAACCGACATCGACTTGCGGTCGCGGGAGAACTCCAGAATCGCCAACTTCTTGTGCTGTCCGAGCCAGTACTCGTTGCAAAACTGCACAGCCTTCGCTGGGTTAGAGCTTTGAAGAGACTCAAACTCAGCCTGCTTGGCAGGGTCTTCTGGCAAACCGATCTTCTCAACCAAAACCTTGAGGGCAGCTTCGGTTGGCTCACCCACGCGCAGATACTTTCCTTCCTTGTATTCGATCGCAGACTCGTTACAGATGGCGCAGATCTTCGAGATCGCACTGATGGTCTTCGACTGCGCCAATGAAGCACCCTGGACTTTGCCGATAGGCGCGTACGTGTGCCCTTCCACGTCGTACGTGATAAGCTCTGTCTCCGACTTGCCTGGGTGCGAGAAAGTCACGCACGACATCTCGTTCGTGGTAAGCGTACCGGTCTTGTCCGAGCAAATCACCGAAGTGCAACCAAGCGTCTCCACCGATGGCAGCTTGCGCACAATCGCATTCTTCTTCGCCATCTTGCGCGTGCCGAGAGCAAGGCACGTGGTGATCACAGCAGGCAGACCTTCTGGGATAGCCGCGACGGCGAGGGCGACAGCGATCTTGAAGTAGTAAATGCAACCCTTCAGCACCGAGCCGTGCGATGGGTCGAAGAAGTTCTTGTAATTGATGATCCAGACGACGAGGCACACCACACCGATGACCTTAGAGAGGAGCTCACCGAATTCATCCAGCTTCTTCTTCAAAGGAGTTGATTCTTCTTCGTCAGCAGCTTCTTGCACAGACTGCTGGATCTTGCCGATCTCCGTCTTCATACCGATCTCCGTCACGACACCGCGACCGAGACCGTTGACGACCACCGTGGTGGCGAACAGCAGGTTCGTCTTCGCCTGAATGACGTCCTCCGTTCCCTTTGGCAGCGCATCGATCTCCTTGTTCACCGAAGTACTTTCACCCGTCATCTGAGCCTGCTCGACGCGAATAGCAGTGGTCTTCATCGAGATTAGGCGCATGTCAGCTGGCACCTTGTCGCCGACGCGGATCTCCACCACATCACCAGGCACGAGCTCGCGCGCTGGGATAGTGATCATCTCACCATCGCGCAACACACGCGCGTTCTCTGGCTGCAGATCCTTCAGTGCATCCAACGCAGCCTCCGCGTTCGACTCTTGCCACACACCGACAATGGCGTTCAAGACTAAGATCACCAAGATCACCAGTGGTTCCACGTACGCCGAGATGCCTTCTTCGCCGCCTTCAAAGTAGGCGAGCACGAACGACACCGCCGCCGCGCCGAGCAGAATCTTGACGAGCGCGTCGTCGAACTGCTCGAGCACCAGCTTCCACAGTGGCGTTCCTTCTTCCTTGTCGAGCTCGTTGAACCCGTACACCGCGCGCTGCTTCTCAATCGCGTCAGTGGTCAGACCTTTCTCTTCGGCCACATTAAAGTGCTTGAGCACTGCCGCTGGGGTTTCCTGCGATCCGTTCAAAATCAGATTCCGATAGAAAGGTGCACAAACATGTGTGAGTTTCAGTTCATCATTTGAATGGAAAGATGGGAGGATGGCTCCCTCATAGTGCACGCGAAGTCAGACACGGACAACATGCCGTCAGGTATGATAGACACATAGCGAGCAAAACGTACCAGCTCCAGGCGCACTCGAGCGTCACTCATTCTCGTCACGCGGCTGCTGCTGCTCTCGCGCACTTTCTCTCTCTCTCTCTCTCTTCTCTTTCTGCTGCTCCGCGCCGTGTGGGTGCGGGGTTTCCCTTGAGAGTGAGCGAGGCGTGGCTGCTCAAACAAGAAAGGGAGGCGCGTTTCGTTTGGGGGCGGGTGGAAAAACAGGAGGGGTGGAAGATTCTCGATACCCAAAAAAGTATCCAGGAGGGTTTGCATACAAATACCAAGATGAACAAGAGGCAAATGAATTGCGAGCGCGAGCACAAATGAATTGCACCGAAGCACCAGCACACCTTCCACGTGGAAGCTGAATAAAAGGTCGATTCATAATGAATCGCAACTTGTCTGACCTAAAAACAATGACAGGGCATCACACAAAATCTGCTTGCACTGCTTCCAACTTCAATTTGTAGCTTTTGTGTGATGGCGTTTTCTAGAACGTGTGCACCAAAAGCTAAATATTTTTTGCCAGTTAGCGAACGCGCATGAGCAAGCACAAAGAACGGGTTAGGGGATAGCTTCACTTGGTTTTATTATTGGCTCGTGAACAAAAAAAGGACTTGTGCGTGCTCGCTGCGCTATTATGACAACCACTGGTTTGTTTACGGTTTCAGGCGCTGTACCGTTTTTTGTTTTGTTTGTCTAGATTGCTCGAGCCGAAAATAGATAAAAACTCAGCAGCGTATCATCCTAGAAAGTGCTCTCTCGGTGAATGAGGTGAATGAGGTGAAAGGGATGGCTTCTTGCTTCACAGTAACAGCAACAGCAAGAAGACGTGCCCAGCATGCTAGCCATCGAAAAGAGCACATTGCTTCCTGCAGCAGCTGCGTGACAAGGAGCTCTCGCGCGACGACAAGCAAAAATCAACAACATGAACTAACAACGGACAAAATCCACACACACGCACAACAAGAAAACATACTCGAGTCAAGTCTAACCTAGCAGAAGGAGATACGAGCCGAGCTGAGCATCTTGCATCTTGCATCTTGATGCCAGAGTCTAGTAAATATCAGATGTGTGTGCGCGTCTAGTCATGTTTCCTCTGCTGTCTTTCGATGCCGATGCCAAGTCGGGTATTAGTTCGAGTAGTGAGTGTGAGCGTGTACGGATGTGGACTGACTGACAGTAGTCAAGACCAAGGTGAGAGACGTAGATAGTGCCCTCCGCTTGTTTCGCTTCCAGTCAGTCAGTAGACTGCCTTCCTCATGTGAGCAGTCTTGATCGCCTTTCCATTTGCGAGGCTTTTTGAGACTGAACACTTTTCCCCTCTCCCGATAGATAGTAGTTTCTGCTGGGTACCAATATCTATCCTCCCACCATACCGCAAATAACTCTTATCGCAGCAGCATATTCTACTCCACACACTGACTCTACTACGAGCACTCACTCGCTCGTGAGTTCATTTGCGCCCTCATACTCCCCGCGTTCCTTCCTCGACCGAAAGAAAATTCGCTTCTGAACTTGTGCTGTGTTGCTGCTTGGTTCAACAAACAACGTCGTTAGCAAAGCAAAGGCGACGACGCGTCAGAAAATATTCAGACCTGGAGCAAGTCCAAGCGACGCAGCCGTTTGGACGCTTCGTGTCAACCAGCCAGTGACAACAACGGATATGCAAATGGGTCTGATTTTTTTCACAGCGAAGTTCAACCTGTCGGTTGGGCTGCTGTACCTGATCACACTGCATGCATGCAGATCGATCTGCATCTTCGTAGAGTGCTTGCTTCTTCCTGTCCATGCTAACTGAACAGTGCGCACATGTTCACGGCGCTCCAGCGGAAGCATTCACAGCTTCACAACCCGAGGCACGCTCTAGATGGGTTCGCTTGCATCAAGCAAGGGGGTAAAATGTGCAAAAACTGGTGCAAATCAAGCAAAGGATGGCTTGAAAATCCTCCTGCAAAATATTAACCCACATAACCAAAATGCAACTGCGTGTACACAAGAAAAGAAAAGAATCCATGGTGATCATGCGGCGGACATCTCATGAGCAGCGTTGAAAGCCCACCCATAAATGCAGGAAAAGCATCAGCATCAGCTGCCCGGACATAGTGGGCTATTGGGCATTGTTCTCCTTCAAATCCAGTTCCATTTCATTGTGGGTGGGCTTCCCAAATTTCTGCTGTAAAAGATCGTTTGATTTTGCTTTTCATATCAGAAGCAAGTCAAGTGACAGGAGAGCAAGCAAGAATCCCAGCTGCTCAGGCGTCATCCAGTCCATGTTTAATGGGGTGAAGCTGAAAGCAAGCGGCGCGCTGCAGGAGTTTCACACACAAGGTGTTCGGTGGTTGCAGATTTTTCCCGCGTTAATGCTGGTGGCTGGTGGCAACCGACTCTCCAAAAGAAAAACAATCCTAAATTTTAGCTTAAATGTGTTGAGAAAAAAGATAGCGCGCGCATTTTGAGTGAATGTATGGAGAAAAATGCTGCCCAAAGCCCTTGACGCGAAGCGTGAGCGCTTGAAAGTGGATGGAATAGATACGCGCAACATGTGGGTGCTTGCTTAGCTTGTATCTGTCTTCATGAACTTGATTTTAGCGACTTGCTCTTGCCTGAATTTCTCCTGCGTTCCCCATATTCCGAACTGACGCCACAAAGAGCGAGTCTTTGTGAGTGCTCGCAACACCCTCAAGAATCGTCCACCCTTCAATATTGCAGCTCCAATCTGTCTCTCACACTAAAACAATGTTCAAATTAAATTTGTTCTTCACACATTTACGACAGCAAAAAAAAGTGGCAGATGATGGACCAAAAATGACCAGATGTGGTGGCAAAACCATCAGGGATGATCAAGATCAACCAAGAAGCAGCAGAAAAGCAGAAGCGCTGGCGGAGAATGGATCCAGACATGTCTCCGTGGTGATCCCGCCCGCATCACGAGCAGCGCGGGCAACTTCCTTACCATGCATCAGAGAGATCGCCCGCCATTTTGAATGACTGGCGGTAAAACGTCGCAGTCTACTTGACTTCTTCGTCATGTCGACAAGGTACCCGCCCACGCTTGCCTTCCAAACGCAACATGCGCGCAACACAGCAAAGCTCGCGGCATTTTGCCCTTGCCCTTTGCCCTTGATGAGCTCAATCAGAGGAGCTTTGCAAAAACAATTTGGTCGTGTACCTATGTGTCGCATCCGTTGAGCCCATCGCGCTGCGTGTTTTCACTTGGTTTCACTATGGAAAGGCTCGTCGTCGCGTCGTCGCTTGTTGCGTGCTCTCACTGACGCAAGCTGGCTGGCCCCCTATCAGCCAAAGCCGGCACGACAGCACGAGTCGACCAGCCTTCGGCTCGACTGGGTTTTCATTCGAAGATACTTTTTTGTTTGAGCATTTCTTCACGTTGCTGCATTATCTCTCAGAAGTGTTGCAAGTCTTGTACTGACTAAGAGTTTACCCATAGGTGTGTCAGCCACGGAGCCGCTAGTGTCAATTCTGCTGGCTGTTTTAACGAGCTTCAGATTTACCATGGAGTCGCTGGTGAACTGTGCCACAGATCCAATGCTGCTGCTGACCGCAGAGCTATCAGTACTAGAGCTATTGGAGTCTGGCTCGGAGCGATCTCTTTCGCAGTCTTCAAATCTCTCTTTCTTGCTGCATTTTGTGCTACGATCTCTTTCTTGGCAGTCTTCAGATGTCTCTTGGCCTTGGCTTTCGCAGCTTGGAGGCTCTCCGTGCAAAGGCAGCATGTGCGCTCCCCCATGCTATCCAGCATGTCCGCGGTGACCAACTTGAAATCACGTGTCTCTGCCCACATCGTTTCGAAATCGCTTTGATACGATGCGTGTCGCTCGCTCATTCCATCTTCTATCGTCAGATGCTCTTTCAACACGAATGCGTGCCGAGTCCAGTTGAGAGATCCGTAAGCTACTATATACTTACCGAACAAGCTGAATTTTGAATGCAGCATAAAATCTTTCCCTTACATGCACCTTCACTGGTATTTTGGCATCTAACAGCTTTCGAATTTGATCCAGGGATGATCGCATTTGCTGGTAATCGAGGATGATTCTCACAGGTGTGTCGAACCCGCCTGATGAGAGCCTCGACTGGGCACCTATGACCGCTTCTATGAGCTCCTCATGTGAAAACACATACATACATATAGAAAGCGATGTATTCACCTCACCTATAACAGAAACCAACCTGTCAAGATGTTCCCTGGATTCATGCGGCATCAGGAACTGCAGGGTCTCTAGTACCGTCGCTGGCAGTTGTGGCGGAAGTGGCGGTGGTGGAGGTGGCGTGCCTGCGAGTGCCGCGATAGCAAGTCGGATACTATGCAGCTCCGCGAGTTCCTCGGCCGTGGGGTCTCTTGGGTACTTGAGTAGTCGTTTCTTTTCGGGCCTAGTAAGCCGGCGCAGAGCTTCCACGTCAATCCCGTACATACTCGCAAGGAGCGCTTGCGGGAACCCCCGAACAAATACATAAAGACAAGGCGCGCAGCCAGGTCCTTGAAAGATACCAACTCGACGGGATACAGTGGAGGGCATCTTCACAGGGGTCGTAGCTGGAGGCGCTGTGAATTTGCGTTCACGCGGAGCTGGAGGCGCTGACGCGCTTTCGATGGGTCGCTTGTGCGCTGGTTACTTTCGCGGCCATGATGCGAGTTGTGCGTTGGCGTGAGTTGTTGTGAGCGCCAGAGTGCAGAGCGCTCAGATTGAGCTAGCTGAGTGTGAGACCCTTCCATCTGCAGCGTTGAAGATCGGCTACTGATAATGGTCGCTACAGCACCCGCTACAAAGACCAAGAACCAATGTGTACCCATGTGGTTGCCTAATACAAAGACCAAGTATAAGAGCCAATGCCCACACCACCCAAAACCTTTCATGTTTTTAAAACCCCGACGGGTTTTTTTCAAGTAAAAAATGGAGGAGAAAGGGCTTGAGGCGTTTCCCGCCCCGTCTCCCCCCCCCACATTCCCCCCTTTCTCTCCAACATTGTGAACCACCACACCACTTGCCTTCGCTGTTTGGGCTCATTTTCGAATTGACCCAACAGCGCGGAAGCCATCTCAGACTATTAGGAGGACAACAGCAGCAAGCATGGTCAACGGCAACAACGCAACCAGGGAGTTCGTGGTGTTCAACCCGCACGGCGCCGCCGCGAAGATGCCGACACGCACGTCCTCGGCGTCGACCACCGTGTCGGTGACCTCGTCGGCCGCGACCGCGTCGCCGCAGAAGAACTTTGACGAAATGAGCCGTCTCCGCAAGCTCGTGTCGCTGAGCTACTACTCGTCCAAGTTCAAGGGTTTGTTCCACCGCGAAGACCGCGACACGATCGTGTGCGAAGAGGACGAAGAGACGTTCCGCCGCGACAACTTCCACGAGATCATCGGCAGCGACGAGTTTTCGAGCCCGGCCGCGAGCTTTGTCAGCAACAGCGCGAAGGAAGGCAACCCGACGTACACGACGTGGGTGGACTCGTCGAGCTCCTCGAGTGTGGTGTCGATGCGCACGCACCCGGCGACGCTGTCATCGAGCCAGAGCGACGCGTGCAGCGACTACGAGCCGAGCAAGGAGCAGCGGTGGTGCACGAACTGCGCCAAGTGCTTCCAGCGGAAACTGAGCCACTACGACCAGTTTTGCGGGCTGGACTGCAAGACCGCGCACCGCTTCCGGTTGGCGGCGTGAAACCAGCAGCCACTTTGAAGCGTGGTGAAGGAGTGAGTGAGTGCAGAGAGAGAGAGGAAACAAGAAGAGGCTTCCAGGGCAGTTGAAGCGAACCATATGGACCCTCGTGGTACAAGAATTGACGCAGAACGAACGAGCCATCCATCCATCCAGCAGCATCGTGCGACTCATTCAGGAAGAGGTGAGGGAGTCGTGGGAAAGCTCATTTCTCTCACTCGACGTTTCTTTGGAACCCGATGCTGACGTACCCCTCCTCTCCAGACGGCTGAAGTGAAACGCCCAGCAGCGGCGATTGGCCGCGCGGGCGGGGGCGCGGGGCCCGCGCGGGGGGGGGCGGGGGGGGGGGGGCGGGAGGGGGGGGGGGGGGGGGGGGGGTGGGGGGGGGG
>JALBZB010000432.1:0-27577 GCA_038050625.1 Pythium sp. MPC-2022a
CATCGACTGCTGGTGCGTGAAAGAGCAAGTCAACAATTTGGCTTTTAGCTCGTTCGCGGCTCTTGTCGTCGATTTCCACGCCTCCTTCGTCGTCATTGCACTCGTCGTCTGAGGGCATCTCAATTATCGGGAACGCCTCCTCGTCTTCCTCTGCGAAGAACGCCTGCTGACTAAGCGCCAGCGGGTCTTCGTCTTCTTCCGGTTCTGCACGAATCGCCGCGAGGATGTCGGTCGTGGGACGAATGATCCGGTCCGACGGCAGCCAAATGCGACTCGATCGATCGTACCCAGACGAGCTACTGTAGTCGGTCACCATCGTGTATCTCTGCTCGTCCACCGACCCCTCCGATTCGATCGAGTGCGCCTTGTGCATCCTTCCGTGGTCATTTGTGCGGTGGCTGCTGTCGCCTGAGCTCGTGTTGCTTCGACTGCTGTTGTAATCCTGCATCTCCGCCATCTCAAGTTCGCGCGATGCGACCCGCGAAGAGCTCATGTTGTTGGTCGACACGACGCACTCGGTGCAGAACTCCATCTTCACAGGATTGAACACCCCGTGGTCGAACATAAACAGCTTCTTCGTCACGCGGCAGCGGCCACACACTGTTGACGCACACAGCTCGCACGAGCCTTTCCCAAAGAAGCGCAGGTTTCGCCGACACACGCTGCACGCCGACTTCTCATCAGCAGGGACACTTGCTGAACGGATGAACGCGGTGATCGTGTTCTTTCTTGAGCGTCCCACTTTTGGTGCCGACAGCTCTCTCTGTGGCGACTTGGTACGCAGCGAGAACGCGAGTTTCTTCATCATCGCGCACTGCACACTGCTCGAGGACGCCAAGATCGACTCGACCGCGATCACCAACGCCTGACGCTCGCGTGTGCTTCCCTGTGGGTTGATGTTGCCGACGTAGAACACCTCGACGCCGTTCTGCCGATGCTGGCGGTACACGTAGCACGACGAGATCTGTCCGCGAATGATGTTGGTATCTTTTGTAAACTCTGGTGCTGAAGGCAGCGAGATCGAGTGTACAAGATGGTACCCCACCCTCTCACCGTCCGGCGCGGTCGTGATCCCGGTCGATTCCAGATACACGTAGTCCCGGTGGCGAGAGAGCTCCTCGTGGTTGCGCAGCACCCACTTGATGGTCATGGTCCGGAACGGATCGGTGACAGTCGGCGCCAGCAGCGTCGTCAGGATGCGGTTGTCCACCATGTCCCCGCCGGCGTACGCGTTCTCGATCTGCATCGCCTCGATCGAGAGATTCACAACCCCATGCAGGACGTCTTCGAGCGCACCAGGCACGACTCCAGTCGCGAGCACGTCGGGGACTTGTCCGAGCCCGCTCTTGCCGATCTTGCGGTAGCACGCCATGTGGCTCTTATCCTTGATGAGCTTCCAGCGGCTCGGGTCGATGCGATTTGACTCCTCCGTGCGGAACTTGTGGTGGCGGTGCACCATGTCCTCCACGCGCGCCTCGGCCACTTTCCGGCACCG
Source organism: Pythium sp. MPC-2022a (assembly GCA_038050625.1). NCBI lineage: Eukaryota > Oomycota > Peronosporomycetes > Pythiales > Pythiaceae > Pythium > Pythium sp. MPC-2022a. The sequence continues at coordinate 1,496 of JALBZB010000432.1, forward strand.
GTCGTGGTACTCCTTCGTGCTCAGGTTGTTGGGGATCGAACGTCCCGAGCGCGACGACAGCGATTTACCCGACTGCGACGTGGACGACTTGCCCGACTTGAACGACAGGTCGTTGACGTCATTCAGCGGTGCGTCGTCCGGAACTTGGTGCGGGTTCGAGAGACTCGAAAGGTTCATGGCGGAGCTGGTCAGCGTGCGCTTCCTCGAGGCCGCCGTCGTCGTCATACTGCTTGAGGTGTTGCTGCTGTTGGTGCCGATGATGTCCGTCCACGTGGTCGTCTCTCTGTGAGCAGCAGACATGCAGCGAACGGAGGAGACGGGAGTCTTGGCTTATGAAGAGCAGCACCACGGGCACACGTACACACAGATAGATTCACTGAGAGCTACGCGGGCGATGGGTCTGTCTGTTAATCTGTCGCTCGTTCTGTCTGCCGTCGAGATGCGCGCACGAGAGAGAGCGGGCGCTTCGGCTTGTGCGAATATCGGCGCGTATGGGAAATGCAATTGGCGCCCGCACTCCTCTACTGTTGACGGAGCCCGCATTGCTGCATCGCTGGCATCAGGACAATCCGACAACAAGCCAGAACAGGACAAAAAGCCACCTGCTTTTGCAGAGTTCCCCCAAGAAAAAAGGTGGGTGGATGGGTTTTTGGTGAAAAGAGAGCTATTATGAGACTAATGTAAGGGTGGATATATTATATGGAGTGCACTGGGGTTATTTGGACCTTCGTGGCATGTTCTGCTCTGTGGTTTGACCTGTCTGTCAGCCCACCCATTCAAGCCCATCCTTGAGCGTGAGTAATGCACATTTGAGAAAATACCTCAGTTTTTTTCAAAACTATACCTATATCATCTCATCATCCATTTGATTTTGCCCTTCTAAAGAAAGTAAAAGTAAAGATAGCAGATATGGAAGGTGATTTTGGCAGAGGTGCGGCGATGGAAGGTGTCAGCGTGACAGCAGCTACACGACAAAAACCCGCAAAATAGCCAAAAGGTCAAGGATTTATGTCTCCTATCAGTGCTCATTATGGCTATTTCATTTTAAATCAATACCTTTTGAGTTAATTGTGCGGAATCAAGATTCACGAGTCGTTAAAGTACTGTTTTAATAGTCATATTATCTTATCTTCCTTAACACCAAATGGACTGGCGAAAGCGCAAGAGTGACATCACGTGTCAGTCGCCATCGCGCACTGTGCCCCGTCGTGCTTTCCCACCACTGCTGGCGAAGAAGGTTGTTGCCATTATTATATGGTCGGGCTTTGCGGGCAAGTCGCACGTGCACATTTGGTACATGCAAATGGGATCACTTTTGCTTTGTTTCTAACCAACAGGCGACGAACTGTACACTCACCACTAATATTAATGGACGCAGGGGTGTTCGGGATCGAAATGATCCGGTGCGCCAAACGAACCCAACCGTATACCATAGACAACTGCGATCAACCAACCAGTGGTGATCCTATGCAACCAGCCAACAGAGGCGTCGCTTTTACCTAAAGCCAGTGCCTGATGGACAAATCCATCTGGGTCGCATCAAGTTCTCAGCCACAATTCGTCACACAGGCTGGCTGGAGTCCAGCCTGGACGAATGGCCAACCTTACAGGGTCGTTCCCATTTAGAAATTAACATTGGCATATTAATAATCCCAGCGTGTCGGAAATGGATTGAGATGCAGTCCTGCACTTCAAAGCAACATGCCAGACGCTTGGGTGCATCGTGCCGTTCGTGTGGCTGGGGAATACTAAATATTAGGAAAGGAAAGTATCCTTTGAGTCTCTTTTACCACTTTTCTGGCTTCCGCCACACGCCGGGAACTTCACATTAGAACTAGTGCGTTGGATAAAGGCCACTTGGTTCGTGTCTAACAATGGACTGTCAGTCCATGCTGAAGCACCTCAGGTGTACAGTTCGCAACGAGTCAGATCCATCCGTGTGTGTGTCAAGTTGGCGGGTTCACTTTTTGACTGAGCAGTTTTTTCTTGGTCAGAGCAACTTCACAGTATTTCTGTACACGGTATCATAGAGCAGGCAAATTACATATAGGAAAGGTAAAATTTAAGTTAATATGCAAGCCAGTAGGTATGGGTACATCCATATATCATTTTAGGAAAGGAAATGCAGATATAATGTGAAGGAGGCAATCGTTTTCCGCAACGGCCAATTCCATTTGACGAGCCCAGCCACCTCTCGTATGCTGTGTCTGTTGTTTTGCTGCAGTCGGTGGACTCTAAACAGTTGACTTTTACGTTTGTGGGCAAAACGAAATTGCTCCATTACTGATTCATCCATCCATTCTCTCAACCCTCGTCGTCAAGCTTCACGTGTCACGTGGAATAAGGTCCTGGTGCTCGAGTCCCGCGGACGTCGGTCGCTGATCTTCTGGTGCTATTGATTGGAAACGAAAGTCAGAGAGTCCTCCGTCCACACAAAAGCGAGTGAGGCGGACGGCGCGAGTGAAATTCGCCGGAGGATGCGGAACTGAGATCGGCAGGGGAAGGATTTTTTCTCCTTCCCAATCATCAAGAGAACGACAAGAGGTTCGAACTTTATAGTCGATCTGGTTTTCTCTTGCAAATTGTTGGGACTTCGTGGCGAGCGGAGCTCTTCGTTAAGAGCTCGAAGAGCTCACAATAATGCTTGGTCGTCGGATGTGTCTTGTATAGAGATAAGCACTTCCAACTGCTTTGCACACCACGCGAACAATCTCATCCAAAGCTCTTCCATGCGGAAATATTTGTATCTATCAAACTATTAAATTGGTTCTCTCTCTCTCTCTCAACATACCTTCAAGCGCTAAATGCCACGCCTCTCGAGGTGCAGTCTCTTAGTTCCTCCGGTACCTAGGAGTCCGTCCATCAGCAGCCTCGCTTCACTCTGGGATCCACCTCAGCTAACCTCATTTTTTCTTAGCTCACGCGCCAACTGCTGAAGAAATCGTCGGCTCTTCATACAGAATCACGCTCGAGGTGGTTGACGACGACGTAGACGACGTGCTGAACGCCTTGGGCCGCGGTGTCTTGCTGCTCGTCTCGCGGTGGTTCACCAAAGAAGCAATCGGGCTCCTGGCTGCTGGGGTCGTCGCTGCGCTACTGTTACTGCCGTTGTTGTCGTTATAAATGACCCGCGGCGTCGTGCTGAAGTACTGCGCGCTGCCTGCCCGGGTCGTTCGTCGCCTCTGCTGCTGCTGATTCTGGAGGTTCGCCGCCGCGAGCGCCAGCACCTGACGGGGCGTCGCAGCGCTCATGCCCCGGCTGCTGCCAAAGTGCATGCTACTGCTAAAGTTCAAACTAGTGGCGATTGCCGCCTGGTGCTCGAGCATCTCCTCCACCGCAACGTGCGAAGCGTCCTGCTTGCTGGTCGAGAGGATGCACACCGTGCAGAAGTTCATGTTCTTCTGGCAAATCTCCTTCTGCACACGCGACTGAGTCGACACTCGCAACGAGCTCGACGACTTGATAGACCCTGTGGTGGTTCCTCCTCCGTACTGGCTGGAGCTGAGATTGATCCCGCTGCGCTCTAGGTCCTCGGCGAGCTGCTGGGCAGCGCTGTCACCGTCGTTGCGCGTGAAGCTCAGCTTCTTCATGACCGTGCAGCGCGAGCAGACCATCTGCGCACAGATCGTACAGGCCGCGCCGCCGCGCTGCAGCAGCTTCCCATACCTACGCGAGCAAATCTTGCAGACTGACGAGGACGAATTCTGACTGGCATTATGGGCTTCCTCTTCCTCAGCGTCGACCTCCTGGGCAGCTGCCGCCATCTCCTGCAGCATGTTGCCTCCCACGCCGCTCGTGCCGCGCATGTTGCTCTGCGTGGCGCGGAACACGGCGGTCGCGCGCCGCTGACGCGTGTTCCGGTGCGCGGCCCAGGACAGTTTCTTGAGCTGCGCACACTCGAAAAAGCTCGTCGCGGAGAGCAGCAGCATTTCCGCCGCGAGGTTCACCGCGAGAAAGTGCAGCATGCCGCCGCTCGGGTCGTAGTAGCCGCGCATGAAGACGTCCACACTGTCGCCGCTGCTGGCCCCGCGCTGGCGGAACAGGTGACCCATCGACGTCTTGGCGCGCACCACTGAAGAGCTACTGCTGTGGCTGCTGGTGCTAAGCATGCGCGCGCGAGAGTTGAGGTGCACCGAGTGCACGATGTGGAAGCCCACGACCTCGCCACTTGAGAGCGTCGTCATGCCCGTGGACTCGAGGTACACGACGTCGCGCTTCTTGAAGAAATGCGCGGTCGACGGCGTCGACGAGCTCGCGTGGTTCTGCAGCACCCACTTGAGTCCGAGGAACCGGAACGGCTCGTCCACGCTCGGGCCCTCGATCGTCGTGAGCACCTGCGCGTCCACGACGGCATCCTGGCAGTACGAGCTCCGGAACTTCATGGCCAGCGACGTGGCGCTCGAGAGCCCGTAGAGCGCGTCCTGCACGCGGCCGGGCACACAGCCCGTGAGCATGAGCTGCGGTGCCTTGGCCTGCGCACTACTGTTGCTGTTGCTGATGCTATCAATCTTGCTCCTGGTCTTGCTCCGGAGTCTGGACGCAAAGCCACCGCCGCTCGTGGGCGTAGCTGCTGGCGTCTGTGACACGCTGAGCATTCCCTCGTCGTCCTCGGACGCAGTGCTCTCTGCTAGCGCTGCTGTCTCTGCTGCTGCTGCTGCTGCTGCTGTCTGGTCATCATCGTTATCCTCTGTTGGCTCAGCCGCCTTCTGCTTGTAGACCGTGAGCTGCTCGCGCTTCTTGATGGCCTTCCAGCGCTTCTTGTCCACGCGCAGGTGGTTGGTGAACGCGTGCGTCTCGTACGAGCGCTTGAGCCGCGCCAGCAGCGTGTCCGCCAGCGCCGAGAGCATGCGCACCTCGTCCTCCGCAAGCTCCACGGAGCGGTCGCCCGCTCCTATAGACGACGGCGGCGCGGCGTCCGAGCACGCGTAGTGGCTGCTCAGCGCCGTCATGCGCCGCGCGCTCGCGAACTGGTGGTTGCTGTCAGTGTCTAGCAGCGAGTCCATCGTGGCGAGAGCAGTGTATACTTGCGCGTGTACTTGTTGGGTTGGGTTGCGTCGTATTGCGAGCAAGTCCCCACAACAATGTTATTGTTGCTTGCTTGCTTGTCTTGCTGCGTGACTGCAAGCAAGAACAAGGTGAGTTGCTTTGCTTGTTGTCTATTGCTTGCTCGGCTTGTTTGTGCGGAATGCGAAAAAAGAATCAATCCACAATCTCGCTCACCCACTCGCGCACAACACACACACAACAACAGCGAACCGCCTGGCGCAACAAACAAGCAAACGCGCGCAAATCGACGGAGCGCAAAGCGAGCAAGAAAGAGCAGTGCGACAGCCGTTGGAGAGACAGAGACAGCCGCCGCCACGGTCTCCAAACAATTCCTTACAACGCCCAGATGGAGAGCGTGGCAAGCGAGCCAATGGGTCGCCGCCGTCGTGCCCTTGGGGTGGTCCCCATCTGGTTAGCACTCCCCTGTGGCACTTTGAAAATCGGATGAGAGGCCAGTTCGTGCTGTTGCGTGAGGCGTGCGTGCACAAAATGTATGGGTGGGTGCGTGGCCACAACAGCGCAAAAGCGTGTTGCTTTGTTTGTCTGACTTGCTGACCTCTCGCGGCATACAAACCCCCATACAAAAAGCGCGAGAAAAAGACGAACTGAGATCCAACTGTCCCGTTTGCTTTGTCCACAAGTTCTGGAAAAATCGGACAAACGCCAAGCAAACGTGTCCGTTTATCCAGCTTTTTGTAGCCACCAGCTGGCAAGATTGTCAATGCGCTGTCCTGTTTTTGCAATAATATAAAAATGAAGAGGTTTTTGGAGATAGCAAAAGAGTTGAGATGGAGAAAACGAAAATATATATTTTCACAAGTGGACAGAAAAAAATGGCCAGCTCGAAATTTGTGCAAAGTTGAGTCTCGCATCAGCGAAAAGGAAAAGCGATTTTTTCGGGAGGCCATTATGTTCGCGCAAAGTGGTCGGGCTGCTTGCTTGGCCATTTTGCTGCGTGAGTAGGGGTATCCCGTCCAGGATAGCTGTGCAGGTCTGTCGTGTTGGCCTCTGCTTATTGGTTCCTCAACGGAATGGGTGGCTTGCCTTTGCGATATGTTCTTGCTGGAGAGCTTGCTTGTGTGCTGGTTTATTGCATCCGATGAACAGTCCGCTTAAAATCCACGCGCACGTGTGAACATGCAGATCAATTTCAGTTGCGGCGCAAATGGGAGTATTCATGCTGTTGTTTGTTTTATTTACCATGCTGTTTTTCTCTTTTTTGGTATCTGGAGGTGCTCTCTATCGTATTTGCGGATTCGCGCTCGCTCAATTTCGCTCATGTCAACGACTCGATGTGGTTCTCAACGAGCTGCAAATGCACACAACACAGCACAAACCAAAGAGTTCATGGTGTCAATATGGAATCACTAAAACAGCCTTCGACACAACTGATTTTCGAAATTGCGTACCTGCATCAACCGCGTCCGGTCGTACTGCTGGCGAAATGGGTACGCGAGCTTGTTCAGATACATCAGCTCGTTGCTCATCTCTTCGACCTTCCATGTGCCGGACTTTTCCACCAGAGCATCCAACGCCGCGTCCATCCGTTCCTACAGTGACGAACAAAGCAAAAAGGGTCAACAAATTAACAAAAGAGAGAGCATCAATCAATCACACAATCGCGCGAGGGTCGACAGACGCACCTTGTCATAAATAAACTCTGGTTCTTCCTTCTCTTCTTCGTCGTCCTCCTCCGATTTGTCATCACTCACTTTGCTTTCCTGTACAGACAAGTGATTTTGATCGCTGGACTTGGACTTGGATGGCTCGGTACTCGCGTCTTCCATTTCCACGTCTCCACTGTTTTCGTCAGCTTCTTTCCCACTCCTCGAAGACGAAGTCAGTTGGGTTTCTTCTTCCTCCACGACAATCACATCCTCGGAACCTGTGGTCCCAAATGCGACGTCGTCCAAGAGCTCTACTGCAAACCGTTTCCCAAAGCACTTCACAGACAAGTTGACGTCTGCTTTGATGTACGCCAGTGCTTCCGATACGCCGTCCAGCTCCACGTCGGCAATCTCATTCTCGTCGTCGTTATCATCATCGTCGCCATCACTTGACACTGCTCGTGGTGGGTAGAACTTAGTAACCTCAGTTGCAGATCCCGGCACTCCGTCTTCCGTAGCTTCGACGATTTCGATGATTTCTTCGCGTCGCCAGCCTTCTTCGATCAGGATCGGCCACACGAGGTTGTTGAAATAGTCCATTTTGATCTCTGTGGCGTTCTTCTCGTCGTCGGCGGCGACAGCGCTAGTTTCGACTCCAGCTTTCCGGCGCAGTGGACTATCATTCGTGCCGTTGCGCTGGTTGCGCACGGACTCTTTCACTGCGCTCTCTGTGAGGCGAGTGATGTACTTCCCAGGAACGAACTTCTCAGACCCTCCGAGAATGTACTTAACATTGTAGGAGCCATCGTCGTTCGTCCTAACGATGACACCCGCACCACCTTCTTTGTTCATACCAGGGTGCGTTCGGCTCTTCACAAAGACGTGATCATTCTTGTAGAACACGGTCTCTTCTTCATCAGCAGCTCTACCATTCATCTCCGAATCGTTTTTCGCAGCAGCAGCAGCATCCCCTGATCTCCTCACAGTCACCGCTTTTTTCTCGATCACGCTTTTCGTCGTCGACTCAACTGCCTCATCGTTGTCTTCATCAAACCATTGGGTCACAGACGAGCGCTCTTCTTTAATGACGACGGTCTTGCTACTGTGTGTCTTTTCTAGCTGAGCATCGTCTTTGCTAACTCCGCGACGCAGTGGTTCTCTCTTCTTTGGCATGTTGTCGAGCCATGGTTCTGGAGCTTTCACACCTCGAATGCGCGCACTGGACCGGGTCAGACTACTCGACATCTGAGTCGTTGTCGTCAACGCAGATGATTTACTACTTGCACCTGCAGACTGCTGAGATTGCAAGCGCTTCGAGATCTCCCGGCACTTGGCGAACAAGTCGTATCCTTGGTGGATCCGGAATCGATGCGCATACGACATGATGTTGTCTTTCATCGTGCCCGCAGCGAACGCGATGTGGCGAGTCGCACTACGCTTCGGATTGAAGACATTCGCATTCTGCACGATGAGTCGAATGTCTGCCATAAACTGCTCAAACGAATTGTACTCGCCGTCGTTCAGTTTCTCGCGCATCGTGCTCAGGTCCATCGGGTTGTCAACGATCAGGTAGTAGTCAGGGACATCCTCCGGGTTCACTGGGAAGTAAAATGGAGCGTAGATCTTCTGCGACGTGGCATAATCCAGCACCTGGCCAAGGAAGATGCGCAGTTCACGCAGAAAGTGCTGGTCCTTCTCTTTCTGTTTCCCCAGCTCTTCTGGGGACAACCCGTTATTTGGTCTCTTCGGAATTGGTGCCAATGGCAGCTTCTCGAGCGCTCGGTTCTTCTTCTTCTTCTTCAGCGACGGGTTTGGCGGTGTCGCGAACGCCGTGAAAACCTGCTCGAAATGCTCCTTGCGATACTTCTTTGGGGTTTCTTTTAGCTGAAACAGGATGCTCGACTTGACGACCGTCTCGTTGTGGCGAAACAAGTCGAGGAGACCAACGGGGAGATCGCCACTCGAGGACGACGTGCACGCCAGAAACAGCACCGGGAGGTTCGATTTGATTTGCATGTTCATCAACATCATCTTGAGCGTCACATGCATGGACTCGGTCGTATTTTCCCACCACATCTCGGCGTGTGGCAAATAAAGCACGCACGGCAGGCATTTCTGCGCTTCATTCATGCGATAGATCAGCGCTTCTTCCGCGTGGTGCGTGTTGGGGTCTGCCACTAGCGACGGGTAGTCCAATGAGAAGTGCGTCAACCCCTCCAGCGCGTGTAAGAGACCAGCACCGATGTACTCTTGACCCATGCCAGGGGTTCCTGTAATAAGCACGCGAGGGAAGCCCACGTGAAGCGGCATCCCACGCAGCAACTTCGTTTTCTCTCTCAAGCGAAGGCGTTGCTTCCTCGCCTCCGCGTCCTTGGGACCAGTGACAGCACAATCGGGGCAAAACCACGACTCATCGTCATCATTTTCGCCTGGATTGTTATCCCCAGTCAGCGATTCAACTGTCGCAATGCACGATGAGTGGAATGCTCCTGGGCACGAGTCGCAGCAGAGCAGCTCGCCTTCATCGCCGTGGCAAATGTCGCAGTCGTCATGGTTGTCTTTAGCATAAATATCGCGGTCGTCATCATCATCGTCATCATCCGAGCTCTCACCGTCAATCGTTGCGCTACCGCTGTTTCCGTTGCTACTCTCATCGATCGCTTGACGGTCAAGCGGGAACAGTGGAAAGCGTCGAGCAATATTTTTCAGCACCAAGTTCAGACTCGCAGTCAAAAGAATCTTGACGGGGCGAGGCAGTGGCGCTGCAAAACTGCTCACAGTTCGATGGGACGCTGGCGTGATTTTCTTGATCGCTTTCAGGAAATCACCACGCGATACCACGACTTTATCCAAATCAATGAGCAGCTTGTCTTGGCTTCCGTACACCTGCGGATACGTTCGTCGTAACGAGCATAGCGCTGCTTCTGCGCAAAGCGCCTTGATGTCAGCTCCACAGTAGCCGACCGTGTGCTCTGCGATCTCCTGGATGAAGCTGTCGGTCAGAGTCGGTCTCCACTTCTTCGAATGAATCCCAAGCATCTTCTGGCGCTCGCGGACATTTGGGAGTTTGAACCCAAGCTCGCGATCAAAACGTCCCGGTCGTCGCAATGCTGGATCGATCGAGTCCAAGCGGTTCGTCGCTCCTATCACGACCACGCGGCCACGAGAGTCCATTCCGTCCATGAGCGCCAAGAGAGTGGACACGATTGACGCGTGGATTTGGTCTTGCTTGGCACTTCGAACTGGCGCGAGACCGTCAATCTCATCAAAGAAGATAATCGACGGCTGGTTGCGCTTTGCCTCTTCGAAAAGCAATCGCAACTGACGCTCTGCTTCGCCGACCCACTTGCTCAAACAGTCGGCGCCTTTGCGCATGTAGAACGTCACTTGGCGTCGCGGTCTTTCGTTCTCGCCATTCCCAGCAGCCCCTGAGAAAGCAGCAGCAGCATCACCGTCTTTCATCGTCATAGGAAGATTATCATCATTCTCCGAGCAAGAGTTCGCCAATGCTCGAGCCAAAAGCGTTTTGCCTGTTCCAGGAGGACCGTAGAAGAGTACTCCAGACGGCGGGTTGATCTTGTACTTCTCATAGAACTCCGGGTACAGCAGAGGAAGCATGACCATCTCCTTCAGGGCTTCAATGTGTTTCTCGAGCCCGCCCACACTCTCCCATGTGATGCTTCGGTCAACTTCCACGGGCGTAATGTCAGCTCGCGCACTCTTTCCGGCGCGTTGACGCTTGTGTCCGCCTTTGCCGCCAGGGCTGCTTCTTCGCATTCCGCCATCCGAGTCGTCGTCGTACTTGTACAAATCAGATGACGATGACGACGAAGAAGATGACGACGAAGTCGAATCAGATCGACGACGACGGTGCTGACGCCGTCTGCTTTTGCTGGACGATGCCTTGGTCGGGAAAACAAAACGATGCCGCGTACCACTGTTTGGTTTTCGGCCCAGCGCTGTTCGACCCGACTGGCGCTTTGCGTAATCCGCGTACGCCCCGAAGTTTGGATCCTTCGGCGGGGTCTCAGGCTCAAGGCGCTGCACTTTGGAGCGATCGCGCAGAGAGTAGCGGCGCTCCGTGTCGTCCGCGATAAAGGATGAAGCCCGACTCCGGCGACCTCTCGTCACTTTGCCGATCGTGGACGACTTGGACTTGTTCGCTTTCCTCCCAACCCTCACCGCACAACTGGAATCGTCGTACTGCTCACTACGCGATACAAGTCGTGAGTTTGTTCGCTGCCTTAACGAGTAGCGTCTACCAGCGTCGTTGCCTTCATCTTCATCATCGACGTCGCCTTCAGTGCCTTCGTGTTTTGGCTGCTCACCTTCATCATCGTCCCCCTCCTCGTCATCCTCGTTCTCAGACTGCGAGTCGTTTTCCTCACCAACTTCATTCTCCTCGTCCTCTTCTTCTTCCTCCTCATCTTCCGCACCAGCACCTTCGCGTTCACGGTTACTGTCGTCTTTTGAAGGTGAGAGGGAGCTCGCTGTGCCCACATCGCTTTCTCGGGACCGCAGCGCGTACCGTGTCGCCCGATCATGGCACGGAGGCGCTAACGCCTGCTCCGCGAGAGCCTCAGCGCGAGCTTGTGCGCGCTCCTGCGCTTCAATCCGCCGGTTGATCGCTTCAATGTCGGAATCATCCGTCATGTCGTAGTTTTCCTGATCGTCTACCTGATTGTCATCATCGTCGTCGTCATCGTGCTCTTCTTTCTCCTGCTCACGCAATCGCCTCTTCTTGGTGCTACTTCCACGGGACCGCTCACGCTTGCGCGACTCTGCGCTGCTTCGCCGATGGCGGCGCTTTTTCGAGTTCGCTCGGTGGTCTGGCGCGTGCGCGTAGAGTATCGGGTCGAACACTTCGTCGTAGAGGTTCTGGTCAAAGCGATCCGGTTTCGAGCGTCGCTCGCGGAACTCGTAGCGCTTGCCGCTGCGAATACCGCCGGTGACTTGCTCCAACACAGACACCTCCTCGTCCTCCTCTCCCGTATCCTCTTCTGCGCCGCTATGGGGTCCGCGGCGATTGCGCTGCTCATCCGCCGCCACGGCAAGCTGTCGCTGCAGGATCGATCCATCCATCCACACATAATTCAACGTCAGTAGACAATAAATTATCATGCTATGACCACCTGCCATACATAGCAGCACGTATCAAAGCAGCAGCATCAATGGAGAAGAGCTCAATGGCGTTATCTATTGCGTGACGCACCTCTAGCTTGCGCGACGACCGCGAGCGCAGTCGCGAGCGCGGCATCAGTTGGGTCTCCCGCACTGGGGACGCGTCTGCACACAGCAAGAGAGCATCACAAACACAAGCAGCGTCAGTACATACACCGCACATATGCCTACTTGTGTGAATGGGAAGATCGATGGTGACAGAAACTATCACACGCACCGCTGGCCGTTGAGCCCACTTCCTCCAGGATGCTCATGCTGATGGCGCACGCGCTTTTCCAGTTGAAAGCTGCACTGCGCAAGTTGGCGCCAACCAGCGAGCAGTCTGCTCATTTTTGCAATTATTTATTAAACTTGTGGTCGGTGCCGTAAATTGGGTATGTGGTTATTTGAATATCATCTATATATTATGCATATTCAAGAAAATAGTTATGTAAAGGAAGTTTATCCTCTTAATGAGCTATTTTAATTTATTATCTTCTATATATGCAGCATTGATTATCTGAGTTTGAAAAGTGTTTAGATCAATATTGAAAGAGACAGTGTAAAGCTCGATGTGTTCTTCTGAGCGAAGAACACATCGAGCTCTGCACTCATAATTGAAGCCGTTGACAAACTCAGAAGAAGAAAGAGACCAAAGAAGAGAAAGACCACGATGCCGATTGTAAGTATGCTGTCTGTGTGTGTGCGCGCGTGCGAGTGTGTGGATATACAATACTATCCCGTTCCCTCTGAAGCGATCGATCGCATATGAATGGATGTCGATGTGTGTGCTACGTGCCGCAATCACCTCTCAAGCGCCCGTGGGCAGCGAGCGCTCTATTTGCGATGGAGCATGGCAAAATGAACGCAGCACTCAAAGCAAGACTGATCAGGTTGGCTTAACGATGTGTGCGCTGTCTGTGAAATCAATAGGTGTATGCGCTTGTGTCGCGCGAGAAGACGGTGCTGGCCGAGTACACGGCGTCGTCGGGCAACTTCCCGACTGTCACGCGCGTGCTGCTCTCCAAGATCCCAAGTCAAGATGGACGCATGTCCTACGTCTACGACAAGTGCGTGCTGGTGCTAGGAACTGTGAGATTTTTGTTTCCTATGGTAATGCTGATGTGCGCCTCTCTGATCACGCAGGCACATTTTCCACTACATCGTGGAAGACCAGATCATATATCTGTGCATGACCGACAACGACTTGAAGCGACGAGTGCCGTTTATGTTTTTAGAAGACATGAAGGTACGCGTACTGTCCTTTTGTCCTGGTATAATGCGCAATGGTACTGACCATTTTCTACTCCTTTTTTTTTCTTCATGCAGACGCAATTCAAAGCCTCGTATGGTGATCGTGGTCAGACTGCGATCGCATTTGCAATGAATGCCGAATTCCAGCACGTGATTCGCCGCCAAATGGTACGGGGTTTGGCTCTGCTTTTTGCGTTTAGAAGTGCTTCACTTGTTTGCTTGCTTACAGCTCCATTGTTGTGTCATCTCTGCTTGACAGGAGTACTACAACGCGAACCCAGACGCTGACTCGCTCACTCGCGTGGAGAAGCAAATTCACGATGTGAAGGAGATCATGGTCGAGAACATCGGTACGAACATGCATAACTGCTTCGGATGTAGATTGAGAGCTGTTCTAATATGTGCCACAAATATGGTTATTGATCAATGCGTTTAGAGAAAGTGCTGGAGCGGGGCGAGATATTCGATCTGCTTGTCGACCGCACGGACAAACTGCACCGCAACTCGGTCAAATTTGGTCACTCAGCGACGAACTTGCGCAAGACGGTGTGGCGACGCAATGTGAAGCTCTGGGCGCTACTCGTGTTCGTTGGACTGGTGCGTTGAAGTGGAAGCCTGTTTTCTTGGCATTGCGATGATGTCACTCGCTTCATGCTAACACTTGTGCTCGGTTGTTGTGCAGTTCGTGATTTATTTAGTCATCTCCATGGCTTGCGGCTTTGATTTCAGCGGCTGCGGCCACAGGGGTGAGTAGATTCGTGATTTATGCTCGTTTCTACGGTGCTTTTCTCCAGACTCGCCCAAGCGAGGGTGTTTTGATATCAAAGAATTCGCAATTGGCAGATTCTAACTGCGAGGATGGATTTGCCTGCGTCAGAGAGCTGATCCTAAGGTCCTAATGGTCCGACGACATGGTGGTTGGAAAGTGGTTGGTCCTATATTTTCTAACACTCTATTACCCTTCTATGTAGCTATCTATCTATTCAGCCATTTCTAATCATCTCTTAGCTTTTCTCCGAGTCCCCCTGCACCCATCCTTACGACGCATAATCAAGCGCGCGGTCAAAGTGGCTGTCAGATGTCGAGCGCACCGCCTCGTTCCAGTGGTTGACCGAGTTGGCGTGGAAAGCCTCGGTCACAACCTTGTAGATCTCTTCGTAGCGGCCGAGAAAATGCGCCATCGCGAACTGGCAGCCCGTGAACGCGAGCGCTTCCTGCGCGACCTGTGTATGCGGGCTCTGCACGGACTGCGCGAGCCGCGTGAAGAGCTGCACGTGGAGCTTGCCCGTGTCATCGAGCGAGTGCAGCGGCGGGCTGGACATGACCACGCGCGCGACCATGCGGATCGCGACCACTTCCTGCGACGGGTACTTGCGCGGCCAGTTGGCGAGCAGGCGCCGCAGCAGCGCGACCGTCACCTCGGGGAGGTACGACACGAATTGACCGGCGCAACTGATGAGCTCTTCGTCGTCCGAACCGGCGGGGTCCAGCCAGTGCGCTCGCCACAGCGAGATCAGACTCAGCATGTAGTTGCGCAGAATCTCGTTGGTTTCAGCCTCACTGAGCGAGGATCCACTACCGCCATTTGAGAACCCGTTCAGACTCTCTCCGACGTGCTCGATCGCGTACCGCAACAACTCGGTGAACCCGTGGCCGTGGTCGTTCTTGTTGTCCACGATCGCCTGTGACTTCTCGATCGACAGCGCGTGCGCTTTCCGCAGTAGCGCCGTGACATACTGAAGGCGCAGCGCCGTCGCGTCTGCGAGCGCGCGCGCAATGTGCAGTCGCTTGCTCGGAAAGTTCTTGTGGATCGCACGCAAGATGTCGATGCGCGCGCTAGCGGTGCGGAAATCTTCGAAGCGCATGTCGGTCACTAGAGTGTGCACGAGCGCGGGCGTGATGAACCGATCGACAGCTTCTTGCTGAGTCTCATTGCCGCGCTGCGTGAATAGTCGGATCGAGCCACCCAGCACGTTGTCCTTGAAAAGTGACGCCGCGAGCCCGCGCTTGACAAACTCCTCGTTCGGCTCGTCTTCGTTGTCCGTGCCCGTGTCGTCTCCGAACGCGCTGTATCCGCGCGTGCGGCTCTCACTCGGTGTCTTCTTCGTGAAAAGCGTCTCAAAGATCGTGTCAATCACCACATCGCGACTTACTCTGTTTTGCAAACAACAACAAATGTGAACAGTTTTTGTTAGTACGCAACTGACAAATTCAAGCCAAAGCCCAGCTATTGAAGACAACAGAAACGTACTTTTTCGGAATACGCTTTTGCTGCGAAAAGAGCGTCAGTCGGTCTGGAAATGCGCTCGAGGCGGCGCCGCTGCCCTGATCTTCTGGGTACACTTCGTCATCGCTGCCGTAGTCCGAGTCCGAGCCTGCGCTGTCGCTACGCGGTCGTTGCTGGAAAGCAGAGGAGGTGTCGTCAGTTGTTGCTGAAGATCCCGACGCATCGTCTGTGAGTCTTGGCTTTAGCGAAAGCGTTCGGGGGCCTGCTGCGGACGCGCCTGCTCCAGCATTGCTTTGTCGCGTCACTCGACCTTGCATCTCACCTGGTGCAGACGACTTCGTGAAACCCATTGCGCCAATACGCTGCCGCCGAGGGCGTCGCTCGATGTTCGGACGCCCGATGGCGCTGTTGGACTTCTCTTGCGCATCCGAGACGACAGCAAGCGAGCGGAGCGGAGGCGTTTCAGCCGTCTGCGTGCGTCGCGGTGGCGGCGTTCGCTTGACCGAGCCGAATGCTGTCCCTGTCTCCATCAGATTGCTGTTTGCGCCACCAGGCGTTCCAGAAGCTCTCTCGGTCACGAACGCGAGTGATCGACCTTGAAGCAGAGGAGCTCCAGCTCCAGAAGAGGACGAAGAATTCGTTAATGTACCACCCGCACCTCTCGCTCTCGCATTGTTGCTCACGGACAGCGATGGCGCTGCACTTCCAGCGCTAGCAAACGGTTTTCCCGGCACGAATGCAGGTGCAGTGAACGACAGGTTGCTGAACTTGTGCTCCAGATCCTCGTCGTCGTCCATGCTGCGGTCGCGCGCGCGGCGGTCGCGGGCTGCGCGCAGCTTCGTCGGACGCTTGCGCGCCGCAGCGCCAGTCACACCACCTGCAGCACCTGGCGTTGGCGCATTGGTGCTGCCTGTCGTGCTGCTGCTGCTGCTGGCTGTCGCACCTGCGGACCCTGTGCGCTTGACCGCCATTTTCGGCTTTGCTTTCGCCTTGTCGCCTGTCTTGATGACTCCGCTCGCGCCTGTGTCTCTGGGCTTCCTGTACATGTTCTCTTCGTGTTCACGGACCAGCTAGAACTGAGCTGACGAGAGCAGAGGCTCTTCTTGGGCTGCCTCGTCGTTGGTCTGAACTGTGGTGGTTATGGCAGCCACCACACATGCTGCCTACCGAATATTCCAGCACTCCTTGAACATATTAGCACACCGTGTACCTCAATAGCAAGCCATCTCTTAACTCACAGTATCACCACCCATATTAAATGCTATATTAAATGAAATACTGACCCATTATCCACCCGCCGACTGTCTTGAACGGAATACATCAAAGATGTTGTTGATCCACTATATACATACTGTGCTTTTGGTTCACGTTTTCTGGGTTTAATGGGTTTAGTTTGTGTTTATGGGTGTTCTATTCGGATCAAATTCGTTGCGACTGGGTTGAAGGCTGAAACCTCGATAGTTTCTACAGCTTCCCTGAATGTTTTTTTGCGGTGCTTGCCTTTACTATACATTTTCCAAGATTAGTTTCCAGCGGCGCGCCACGTGAATGGTAATAAATTATGTCAGTGGGTACAAACTGGATCTGATACTAGCACCGCATCATCAGATATCCTCAGAAATGTGTGTGCCATTTCTGAGGAATCCGATTTCAGTTTGTCGTGAGTTGGGGGGTATCACGGACAAAAAACATGAGCTCCGTGCACTTGATCGCGCGTGTGGGCGTCGCGGCGGCGCTCGCGAGCCTGCTGGGCCACCGCGGACTCAAGAAACAGTCGCTCGACGCGTCGGGCGCGCTTGCAGCCTTCGTCGTGGGCTTCTTCTCGCTCGCGTCTGGCTATCGCTTCGGTGCGTCACACACACACTCTCTCTCTCTGTCATCCAAGTCAATGCGATACTGACCATGGACGCACCCACCGTGTATGGAATGAAATGAACAGGTGTGCTGCTGCTGGGCTTCTACTTCACCGGCAGCAAGCTCACAAAAGTGCGCGCGGGCGTCAAGCAGAAGCTCGATGCCAACTACAAGGTCGGCGGCCAGCGATCCGCTCGGCAGGTGCGTCTGTGTGCTCTAATAGACACGTGGGTTGATTGTGTTGTGATACTCAATACCAGCAATTTGGTATCAAATGCTGTGCATTGCATAACTAAGAGTAGACTCATTGTGCATGTGTGTGCTCTATTACGTACCTGTAGGTTCTCGCGTGCAGTATCTTGGCGACGGTCATCGCAGTCTACTACATGAGCGTGTTCGGAGACCAAGATCAACGCATCGAATTCGCGACTGCACCGCTGCGGAGCTTCCTGCTGGCGAGCTACATCAGCCACTACGCGTGTTGTGCAGCCGATACGTGGGCGTCAGAGCTTGGTGTGCTCAGCAAAAGCAACCCGAGACTGATCACAACTTTCCGTTCGGTGCCGCCAGGAACGAACGGCGGCGTGTCGTTGTTGGGACTCGTGGCTTCAGCGCTCGGTGGGGCGTTTATCGGACTGCTGTACCTGGTCATGAGTCTCTTCTCGTCGACTGCGCAACCTCAGGTGATCGCTCTCGGCGCGGTTACTGGGCTCTTTGGGTCGCTCCTAGACTCGCTTCTCGGAGCGACGCTACAGGCGACGTGGTTTGACAAAACCGCAAAGAAGATCTGTGAAGAGCGTACGACTGATGGTGCGTCATCATCTGTAGAGCATGTCTGTGGTGTGGACATGCTCACAAACGAGCAAGTGAACGCCGTGTCGGTGCTGGTGACGACTGTCGTAAGCGGGTACCTGGCGCAGCTCATATTTGCGTAGGAGAGAGAGAAGAAAGCGAGAAATACAGAGAGTACAGTTTGTGCCGCAGGTTTTGGACTTGCAAAGGCAACACAAACTCGTCCAAGTAGGGCCTTGGGACTTTCACTCTAGTGAAGCTCGATGTGTGGGTTGCTTCAGATCTTCATGGTAGCACCAGCCAACGAGCGGAAGCAAAGTCCTAACTGAACAAGTTGTTTTACTGGTCATTGAATCTTTGATTCATAAGCGGGTGTGGTGCATTCATTCGAGCGGCTTCGCTTTTGCCAAACCCAAAAACCAACCGCCAGCGGTTGTACACTACGAGCATCACAAAGCATCCAACATTAGGCGCACTCGTCCGACTTGTACTGTCAAGCCAGAGATGGACGGCTATGCACGTGAGACCGTCCATAGGAAGTGTATATACCAGATGCCTCCCAAACATGGACCCTTCACTTCACGGTGAAAATTCGGAGAGTTGGCCATTGAACGAGAGTTGAACAAGAGCAAAGAGCTCTTTTTTTTGTCAACGTGGCGACCGAATCATCATCAATAGACTGTCGAGTTTTGCTAGAAAGCTATGAGCAAGCAAGGCAAAGTATATTCGCTGGATCCCACAAAATTAACGTAGATATTGTTTCGGGCATGAGGCGAGAGCGTGACCCGCGTTCCCGATGGGGACCAGGTGAGTACAGTAACCGGATGAACGCTAACTAACGCAACGGAGTCCTTAGCACTTCGGGTCCACTAACCGTGTCAAAGAAGCTCTCAAAAACTTGTGGATCCGTTGCCCAATATTGCTTCGTGAACAAAGTGCACCCGCCTGCTCTGTGGCATAAACCATATCTGTGAGCTACAATTGATAAAATACGTCAATTACGAATTAAATACGCCAATCGCGGCACAAATACACCCTGTTAGGCTAATTACAGTATCAGTGCGCACTTTTTCCTCCAGTCCATCAAGTACTCCCTCATCGAAAGTTTCCGATATCCATGATCTTGGTTTGAGATGGATGGAAAGCCTGGAATGTAGGTTGGTGCACCAGGCAAAGCTCTCCAGCTGTCGAAGGTTACTTCGCCTTCGAGGACTCGGCACCCGCATCGACAATGGCCAGTCATATGAATACGTTCTTCGGTGGATTCGTTTTGTCACACTCGCTCGTTCGCTCGCTCACCGTCTACCCTCAAACACTGCTCCTCGTTCGCTTGATGCTTGAGTGTCACCTCTGCTGGAGTATGCACAGCAAGTATAATACAGTAGCGCTTTGGCGCCGTTAAATGAAGTCAATCGAATCTGTCATGCTTCGGAACTGTGTATCTGTTATTATTTGAGTGGCCCTGGTCGTCACGGTATTCGTGTCCTGTGCGAATGAGAAGTATCTTGGTACGCTAGAGCCAAATCCTATCAGACACAGGTTTGGGCTCACGCACCACCTGAGATAACTTGTGGCAGCAACTGTTGTTTCTTGGCTCAGGCTCTCTGAATAGAAAAACGCGTGCGCTTGCTGTTTCTCTTGTACTTGTAGCTTGTATCCTTGAAGTAAGGTTGTTCATGAGTGACTTCTATTCTCCGCATCTCGTAAAACTCGTTCACGCTACATACACATATTAAATTTTGTACGAACTACGCTACAGAGCGTTCAGAACCAACACGGTGCTCGTGTTCATGTGGCCCAGAAAGCTACTCGCTCTCAATTGTTGCGGAGCGCGTCCAAGTAATCCACAATCTTGCCCTCGCTTACGAGCACGTCGAATACAGCAAACTTGGCGGAGCTCGCAGAGGACACGGTTTGGAGGCAACGCGCGCAGAACGCCGTCTTCGTGTTCGAGATCTGTTTCTCAATGCTTGCGGGCAGGTGGATGGTTTTCTGGACGCAGTAGTGAGAACAAATGCGCACCGAGCAGATCTGGCAGTGTTTCTCCTTGGACCTGGCGAAGGAGAGCCCACCGCCGATACTCTGAGAACAGATTCCGCAAGTCTTGGTCGACGATGAAGAAGAGGATGTGGAGGCCCTCAGGTCACTGATAGACAAAGGCGAGTCGAACGACTTCGACTCGCTGAACGTACTCTGCAGCCACTGTTCTTCCTGGCCAGCACACACGATCCGCGTGAGCTTCTTCATCTCGGCGCAGTGCATGTGCTTGAAGACCGAAATCGCCACTTCAGCAGTTGTCGCGGCTGCGAGGCTTACTGGGACGTCCTCCCTGGGATTGAGTACTCCACAACCATACACTTCGACCGAGTTGGCGCTGCGCTGGCGGAAGAACTCGCAGACAGAGAGTTTGGAACGCACGATCTGGAGATCCACGAGGTCGCGGGCCTCAGGGATATCCATCAAGTGGTACAAGTGGTACCCGATGCGCTCGCCGCTTGGGAAGTGTGAGACTCCGACGGAGTCGATGAAGGCTCCATCACGAATTCGCATCACGGCACCGACGAGCAACGGATGGCCCTTGACGATCCACTTGAGGCTGAGTTCGCGGAACGGGTCCTGCTCAGTCGGTCGGATGATCGACGATAGCAACCCCCAGTCCACGAAGCCGTCCTTCATATACGCGGACTTGAGCTGCATTTCTTCAAGACTCGGACTCAGCATACCGTACATGACATCGTCGAGGTTGCCTGGAATCGACCCGAACACGAGCAACGGTGATGTCACCTCGGAGATGCTACCCTTCTCTGCCGAACCAGATGCTTTGCCCTTTGTAGCCTCGTACGCCGCCGAGCGGCCGAAGCTCGAATTGCGCTCCTTGTGCACATACAGGTTCTCGCGCTGTCGTATCTTCTTCCAGCGCTTTTCGTCCACCACGCTGTTGTGCACCGTGAGGTGCTCGTTGTACTGCTCGATGGTTTTCTTCACGATTGTCTCGGCCACGTCTACGATCTCGCGCTTCTTGTCGGAAGACAGCTTAAGTGGCGGGAACGTGTTGGCAGGCAGCGACAGCTTCATAGCTGGGCTTACGGGGAGCGAGGGGATCCGTCGGCAGTGTGGGTCTATGGTGTTGTGTCGGAGCTTTTCGTTCTGCGCAATAGCCAAGTGAGAGCCAGACATGGGAGGGAGATAAACAACCTGCTTGCGCCCAGGCAGGGCGACCTTGGTGGTTTAAACTTATGGACCTTTGAGCTTTTAGTAGCCAGAGCATTTGGATGTGCTGATGGCAATGGAGGCAGACGGTAGCATTTCGGAGAGCTTTGGTGGCTATAAGTTAGCACTCGGCTGATCACTATGATTGACATACAATGCCTTGCGAATGGCGGCCAATTATACACACTCTCAACACCGTACGCAGAGAGAACAATGACTGCGCGCGACTCGAAAGAAAATGAATGCCCCGCTGATATCCTTGGTCGTGGTGAGCACCTCGCTGGCTGCTTTTGCTCTATAGTCGCGAACGCGGGAAGCAAAAGAGCGATCAGTGCTTACTTGCAGCTGCTCCCAGAGCGTGGTACTGGAGAATCAATCGTCAAAGGATGTTGAGTAATATTTCTCAGAGCATACCGAGTCTTTTAATAACAACTACCGCGCTTCCAGTACAAGCACCACCATTTCGGATGTCAGCGGTAAGAGGTGACCCTGTTGTTGGCCTTTGGTGCTTGACCATTGCGTCGGCAAAGCAAACCGTTTCAAATTCATGCCGTCTCCCGAAACGCGGCATATCCTTCAAGAGTTTTAACGACTGCTTTCTGCAGCAGTCGTTAAAACTCTCGAATACGAGCGAGGTGGAAGTTCTTGGGTCTCGGGCGGCGAGCACGGAAACTACTCGGGTTGAGGGCGTTCCAGTACTCGGAAAAATCCAAGGAGAACAAAACTAACAACAAGTGAAAAGTTGAAAAGTCAGTAATGTGAAAGGTTGAAGGGTCAACATGCACAAAATAATACGACACTTACATGACTGCTAGTCCTTCGTCACAGCGATGCTCTCCTTGTTCCATTTCACCGCGTTTCTACTCCAATTGAACGACCCGTTCAACATGGTCGTTCCATCGAAGGTGCAAAACTTCTCATGCATCGTTCGCTTATTGAGACGGACTTCAATTCCATTCGCGCGAAGGCAAGCGACTTCGGACCACTTGCTCTTCGCCTGTCCCGCGTCAGCAATAACGCGCACCTGGCAGTCTCGCGCCTTAGCGCGAACAAGCGCGAGTGCAAGCTGCATACATACATACAGTGAGCGTGACAATATCAGCACTAATGAAACTCATACAAAAAGCAAATAGAGCAGAAACATACCAGAGAGTGCATGAAGGAGTCCACACAGAGGTCGACTGACGTGTTGGCACGCTCAAGAATCCACTGCAGCTGGAAAAACAACGATGCGAAGCCGTTTCCTCTTGTAGGAAAACGCAGTGTGTAACCGACACCGCCGCTCAACTTGCTCCAGCGCTGCAACACTTCTTCTTCGGACAGAACGCGCGGCGGCTTCGGCGGATGGAGATGTCTCGATAAGGTGTCGGGCTCCCAGAACCCCCACGAACCAAGGCCCGAGCTTCGACGACGGTTTCGGGCATGATGCAGGTGTACGTGCGCTTGGGGCCTGCTAACGATTCGCTGCTCGCTCTCTTAGAGATCGCAAAAGGCGAACTGATGCAGAATAGCTTGTTGGTCATTTTTAAAATCACTTCGTTTTTAAAAAATAGTGCTTATTTTATAAAAAAATGAGAGAATATTATGAAAATTCTTAAAATAGTACATGAAATTAAACATCCATTAAAGTAGTGTTTGTTTCTAATTTTCCAATCAAATTGATAACACAAAGCAGTACATTTCCGATTTTGCAAATCAAAATGTACTGATTTTCGATAACTGAAAGTTGGGTAAATATGGAACATATGCTTTAATATTCCGCAAAATCGAAGCAATATTTTTCCGAGAATGTTCCATTGAAGCACTTGAGGCAAAATGGGATGAGCAGCTCAAGCAAAGCGACGAAAGCGAATTCGCGCCTGTCTATCGAAATCGAGCATCTCACCTCCAGTATCAGCATATTACCTTTATATTATACATAATATCGTTATATCAATGTTTTTAAATTCAAAATTTGACTTTACGAGGAGCCAATAATACTCTTAATATAGCATAAACATGCAGAAATTTAGATCACGCCAGATAAAGAGGTATCCGTTTCTGTGTGACCGCCACGAACTGGTCTTGATTTTCGCCAATGCATTGCAGCAGCATAGCATGGCAGCAGAAGCACATCAAATGGCGTGCTTGGGAGTCAGCGAACTGCAGGCGCACGCATCATCACGAGCCCATGTATTGTCCAATGCCGTTGATGCGGATGATGACCCCACGGTGGCGGGCGGGCCTCTTGTCAGCCAGCCGCTCTCCTCTCTCAAGTCCGGTCGCGTCGTCGTGACCAACTTCTCTTCGATCGCTCGTTTCCCGCACAGAGTCTCCTCCACCTCCATCCCCCTAAGCAAAGCTCACAACGCCACGCCATGCTGAGGCTGCAGACCTCATTGTAGAATCCGCCAGTCCCCAAGGAGCCTCAGACCTTCCTTCTTCCGACCAATCAATCAATCAACCAACAGGTACAGCATGGCACCGCCCGGATCCTCATCTATGATGCCGGCTAAGGCCATCCCGCGCATCCACTTGACGCCCGAAGACGAGGCTGAGTACAAAAGCCTCGCGGATGAGAGTCTGCGCGAGACGCTGCGCTCCTATGAAGATTTCCTCTACGCACAGCACCACCGCGTGGACGCCAAGCACTGGAAGCTCGTCAAGGAGCGCGAGAGCGTGCAGGTATTCAAGCAGCGCGGGATTGGGTCGTCGTCCGAGTCGTCCGGGACGCTGTCGTCTTCGTCGTCGTCTTCGTCATTAAGCGACTTTGCGTCTTCGCCACAGCAACATCAAAAGAGACCGATGCAGATTGGTCCCAAGGCCGCCATGGCGGCAAACTCCAAGCTGCCGCTCATGCTCGTGAAGGGCACGGTCCAGGGCACGATCGACGATGCCATGTACGGCTCGTACGTGGACGACACGGACTCGCTGCGGCTGCGCAGTGTGTACGACAAGGACCTCATGGAGGACTCGGCGGTGCTCGCCACGATCGAGACCGCGACGGCGAGCGATCCGTTCCACCACCTGAACGTGCTGTGGCTGTTGCGCGACTTCCCAGGTTTGAATTCGGTGGTCAAGCGTCGCGACTTCCTGCTGCTCAACAAATCCGGCACGACCACGACCTCCAGGGGGGAGCGCATCGGCTACTCGCTCATGCACTCGATCCAGCACCGCGACCTACCCGACCTGAGCCAGAGCGGCATCGTGCGCGCCAAGATGTCCTACTGCCTCGTGTTCCGACAGCACGATAACGAGCGCATCGACTTGTTCAATCAGACGGTCGTGGACCCCGGCGGTTCGATCATGAACTTCGTGGTCGTGGCGGAAACGGCCCAGTCGCTGTTCTCCTGCGGCAAGGTCATGAACACCGCGCACAAGAAGAAGCTCTTTTATTTTATGCGTAAACAAGCTCGCGCGCTCGCAGTATCCGCGAGCGTGATCGCGAATCAGCCGTCCCCGCTTTCGAGCTCCTCGTCGAGGACATCACCCAGCACCAAGTCCTCAGCGGCGCTCGCACTCGCACGGTACCAGATCACGAAGCGCCAGGTCTCCGACAATTGCGCTGCGTGCGAAAAGTCGCTCGGCAAACTCTTTTCGTCCAGTGGTTGCTTTTGCCAGATCTGCCAGCGGGTACGTGCAAGTTTCTTGATGATATCTTGGGGATTTTCTTGGGGAAACGTGATTCTGTCCTGTATTTGTCCTAAACAGTGTCCTAACCAAATATCCTATATGTGTTGTCCTATAATCTAGATGATCTGTTCCCGCTGCAGCCTGAAGAAGAAGATCGTGATCGAGGCGTCTGAGAAGAAAGTGATCGTCAAGCCGTTCGTCTTTTGCATCGTGTGCACGATCAAGGCGAACAACTTTTCTGCGCAGCAGATCCAAATCGAAGAGCTCCGCGAGCGTCAGTACTTGCAGTGATAAGATATAGCAGGCAAAGTATGACGCACTCGTACAGTACAGTATTCAGTATACCAGTCCAGTAAATCAGTCAGTCCTATTTTAGTAAATCAGTCCGCCGCTAATCTCCCCGTATGAATCGACTGTTCGGATCCCGCACACCCAATTGAAATAAATGCTCCATCTCAAACACATCAACAAACTCGAAGGAGTGAGCAACATCTTAACTGGTACTGGTAGTTGAATTGCTGATAGATGACTCACCAAGGCAGAGCTCACAGCTTCAGAGGTTACTAGGTATATGGCAATCTTGAAGTCCTCGGGTGCTTGCTTGACCTCGCTCATGTCATGGTATCCTCCCCACAGTGAGATGAACGTGATCTTGATACATATTAATTACAACGAGCTCGCTGCTCGCTCGTCTGAACGTATCCTTCTGTGAGAAGGACTGGCCCCAGCACCCGTGAGTGACCATCTTTATTGAAATCCACATGGTGAACAGCAACATGAGGGGAATCATGGTACCAGCTGATAAGCGCGTCAAATGTTGACCGAAGTGAAAGGCAGGGTGGACTTGAAGTTCAGCTTCAAAAAGCCAGGCCAAGAATAGCCTGCTCGGTAGATAACGACTGTACGGTAAAGTATGGCTCGAAAGTGTACCCATAATAGCCTACAATTACATTTACGTCACTTAGCATTATTTTCTCTGAGAATTTATTTCGTAGGTTATCCATTTTGTACCCTCTCCGCATGGATATCAACGAAAACTTTAATTTCAATGAATCCAGCCTAAAGTGAATTTTCATAAAATCCATGAAAACCAAAGCCTGTGCATTTATATCCGGGTTGTACTTGGCCCACTATCAATCAGTTCTACCCAAAATAGCATGAGCCAATCGTTGCTGGCCTGGGCCAAATGTCAATGTCAACATTTTGATTTTGGCTAGTTAGTTTATATTAAAGTCTATCTCAGTTAATAACGACTATGATATATTTTTGAAATTTTGAACCTTATGACGATTTAGCGGGAAAATGTTGAGAATTTATGAA
>JALBZB010000433.1:0-27546 GCA_038050625.1 Pythium sp. MPC-2022a
AAAAATTATTTGCGAGTGGTGCTTTTTGTATGTGTCAATTTGGGAGGATTGTCTGTACTCTATATTATAGAGGGTGTAACATGCACCCTACCCCTTATCAGCAAAAGCACACCTTGTATTGCAGTTTTCACTTGGAGTTTGTATGAGTCCTTAATGTAACGAAGTATGCCTTTCACTTTATTAATTCGGAGCTGATAATTCCATGGTGGATGGGCACACCCATCCCTACGCCCGTTTATCTAGGGAACTCGATTTATGTTTATAGTGTCGAAAACCTTAAAACGCAAAATAGGATTATTTTTAATTAGGTACGTAACGTACCCAGCAATCACTTGTTTAGGGATAAATTACTGAACATCCATGTTGAAGGCCGAGGGACAAACCATCAAGACAAGTGTGACTAACGAGAGATGGCGCTCTTCCTGCGATACATGAATGCAGTATGTGCGTGAGCCGCAGCATGCACCTCGCGAATGGCGAGTGCACCTTGCAGAGTGTGATCGCCTCATGTGAGGCATTATTGTGAACGTAAGAGAGAAGCATTATTGAGAACGCACTTGCTTTTCTCGCGTGATGGCTATCACACTGTACACTAAAAGTCGAGCTGGAAAGTTGATTGTGTCTACATTTACCGTGTAAGTTCGCGAAATTGTAACTGTAGGTACTGATATTTTTAAAGAAAAGAACACATTGCCTTTCAGAGGCGGTTAACATAGACATTCCCCATATCGAAGATAAACAGCTTTTCTTCATCCTCTCTCTCTCTCTCTCTCATTCTCTCTCATTCTCTCTCATTCTCAAAGAAGACAAGAAGAAGACAGACGAGAATGGCACTACGTCGCACACGCAAAAGCACTCGCATCAAGAAGAAGCAGAGGAAGAGGAAGAGAGAGAGAGAGCGAGACACAACAGGCTGCAGTTATGCTCCACGCTGGGCACGGCGTTCGTGACGTGGCCGAGATCCTTGGCCTTAAAATCCCGACAGCTCACAGACGACAAGAGAAGCTGATGTCGGGGAAGAAGCCGGGTCAGGGCGGATATCCACGGAAGTTCCTAGATGTAGATCGAGAGATGATTCGAGTATGGACGTCCAGCCCAGAGAACAAGAGCAAAACGGTGGACGAGCTGCTTGAAGCATTCAACAAATTGATGAAAAGAACACCAGTCATCGTGTAAGATGGAAACATTCAGATCGAACATCCACCCAAAGTGCTCAACGAGGATTGTGAGAGCGTGGGTAGTATCGAACAGCCTGACAACGTGCAGAACGAGTGTGAAGGCGAGACGCAGATCGGCAAGTCTACCCTGTACGAGATCCTTAGCGACCGCCCATTGTGGGTGCCTCTACAACTCATGTTCGACGCGAAAGTTAGAAAACGCTCAAAGACAATTCTCCTCTGAATGATTGGCAATGCTCGTAAACGAGTCGATGTCTGCATCTACATCCTCACGTCTCAAGAGGTGAGTTCTCTAGCTGACGCACTATGCAGTAAATGTGATCGTGTATATAATAACTGACGTGAGCTTTGCTGTGATGTGCTTTTCAGCTGTGCGATGAGTTGAAACAGCCCGTGAGACAAGGTGTCCGAGTCCGTATCATCACAGACTCGGAGTGGGCAGGCAGGCCGTTTGCAAAGATATCAGAGCTGGTCGCTGCTGGTGTGGAAGTCCACCTGAGATCAACATCTGTGACCCATGACAAGGTACTGATATGCACAACTGAATGAAATACATATCTGAACAACTGTTGATCTGAGTATCTGCTGTTATTTGTGCATGCAGTTTATGATTGTCGACAAGATCTGTCGCGCCAATGGTAATGTTTCCGATCATTGCATCATAGAGTTTGCAAAAGGTGCTTGTATTCACATCATGTGTGCATTATATCTCCTTAGGGTCGATGAGGTGGAGCAAAGCAGGACTGAAGGTAAACCATGAGAACCTTAAGCTTCACTATCGCCGCGAGAGCGTCGAGGCGGCGGTTCTCCACAAGAATTACTCGGACGCGTTTAAGGACATGTGGAGGCGGAGCATCGCGCAGAAGCCAAGAGTGGTGACTGAAGTCGAGGAGCTGGACGATGATGATCAGTGGATCAACAAATGGTTGCAACCATCTGTGCTCCGGACAAATGCATTGCGAGTTTGAATACAGGTGCATTGCGAGTAGTTTGAAGAAAACAGAAATCTGCGCGAGAAAAACAAACAAAACGACTGCATAACGACGTCGAAGAGATAAAAACAACATTAAACATGCATTGAAGACGTCCAGTGAGGAGTCACTCTTTCTTACTCCTCAAGCAGCGCTTTACTTCACTCAATTCAGCAGTTCATTCTTCAAGAGCGCCAGCACCAGCTCAGTCCACGCTACCTATTAATGCAGCTGACGACCTCGGCGTCTCGCGAAACGATTTCGAGCAAGCAAGCGTACTCACGATCTCTCTCTCTCTCTCTCTACACGCCTTCACACCTATGGTTGCAATAACTGTGTTCTACGGCGCGACGCGCTTAAACCATGACGAGTACGTCCTCTCGCGCGCCCTCACTTCTGCTGTGGAAGTATAGGAGAAACACAAGAACGGTTAGGCTGGAAGCCCGCCCGTGAAGGTTTTTGGAACAGAAGTTCAGTGTACACTGGAGAAGCAGTGAAACAAAGCAGCGCTTCTTCTCTTGGCGGAAGACGTATATATGATAGACACCATAAGACTTCAATCAAACGGACAACAGATTTCACTTAATGACTTCAGGGAAAGTACGAACATTCCGTCTCAGCGCGATCTCCATGACGCCGAGCGTACTGTAGATGACCAGGTTGTTCGTATCCTGGATGCCGCGCGAGAGCTCTTTGCAGCAGTTGAGCGGCAGGATCAGGCGCGTCGCAAGCGCGGACGACGAACACCACGAGGACACGTCCGCGCCGCTCTCCTTTGGGAAACCTACCATGATCGCGTCCAAAGGACACGAGAGCAACTTCTGCATGAGCGACGCGACGCAGAACCAGCGGTACCCGGGCTTTGGCTCCAGCTGAATGGACAGCGCCTGCAGGTACTTGGCGATGAACGACGCCACGAGCGTCTGCGCGTAGGCACTACGGATGTACTCGTTCACGCCGATTGTGACGATCGCATTACGAATCACCTTGACAGCGTACGCCTGCTCGGACGTGTGGTTCGGCTCGTCGCTGTCTGTCGCGACGGTGGCCGTCGCCTTGGACAGGAACAGTTGTAGCGCATGCTTCTAGGGGACGATGTACAGCGCGCTCGCATCGAAGAAGAGCGCGTTGAGCACCTCGAGCGCCATTTGCGCGATCGAGTCTTCGTCCGACTGCAGCAGCGGCAGTACCTGGCGTACGCAGTGGCCGTTGAAGATCACGAGCTTCGCCTTGTCGTCCACACTTGCGTTGTGCAGCACGAGCTCCTTCAGGCACTCGAAGAGGTGCGAGAGTATCTCGACGCTGTCGCCGTCGATGCTCTTGAACAGCGACGCGGTGAGTCCACCCTCTTTCATAGCGAAGCGGTGCACGCTCTTGCCAGGACACGCGGTCAGCGCAAGCACGAGACGCAGCTTGTGGACGACGACGGGACGAGTGCCAGCGCGAAGCTCTGAATGGCGGTGGAGCGGCCCAAGCAGCCGCTGACCGCCGCCAGGAGGAACTCGCGGAGTAGCACCGTCTGCGCCATTGCTCTTTGATGTCGCTCAGTGATGAACGAATAAGTGAGCTCTTTGAAAAATGGAGATTGCCATTACCAGTGAGTGGCATAATCCAGCTGGCGATCACACGGAAAACAGTGCTTAAAAGACACCAACCCACTCACTAAAACCGACTCGTCAACCAGTTCCAATACAAAATACAGACATCATTACTTCCTAACTCGTCGTCACCCACTTCACAATCCCTCGAGATTGGATGGGTTCCCTTTTGTGATACCCCACCCGAGCCAACTGCTCATCATTGTCTCTGCCTCTAGCAAGGGAGATGCGGCGCTTCGTGTCTCCAATTGACCCGGAGGCGACGTCGGCACCAGCGGAGCTGCGTCATCTGCATTCGCATCTAAAGAAGGTGGTGCGACGGCGGCCACCCGCTTAGCTGCGTTCGCCCACGCGAGGTGCGGGTCCTCGTCCTGCGCCATGGGCTTAGCAGCTGGCGGAGCTCGTGGCTGAGCAGACGCAACAGCAGACGGCATTGTCCCAGTTCCAGTTCCTGTCCACAGCAGAGAGCTGGTCGTCGGGAGAGCGAGCGACGTAGCCAATGGTGCCGCCGCCGGCGGTGGGATCAGCCACGGGCTCTCCATGGGGTCCGGCTCATCGCGCGGAAGTAACCCCGCGTCTCGCTCCATGCGCTCTCGTGTGGTAGTCGACGCCTTTTCGCGGCTGGATGCAGCGTTGATGGTGGCGTTCATGTTGCTGGTTGATGTACCGGAGCTTGCGTTTCGGCGCCAAGGCTGCTGTTGCTGACCATGGTGACGAGGCTCTTTCTTGTTGACCCGCCGAGGTTGCTGGTGTTGTTGTGATGGCGCTGGTCTGTTGGCACCGCCTCTCGGATTGGGGCTGTGACTGCTCTGGTGGCGCTTTGGCTGCCGACGTCGCATTGACGGCGTCGTCGTCGTTGCGCTTTTCATTTCTGATACGCCGTCACTCGATGACCCGCGACGTCGGACCACCGAGTAGCCCGCTTCGTCCAGCTCGTGCAGCACCTCTTCTTGCTGCTCGTCGTCAATCTGTGCACTGCTGATACTGCTGCGCCGCGTGATGATCGTGTAGCCTCCGGGATCTTCAATCACGCGGCTTGAGTCACTCGCCAGTGCCTCACGCACCGAACGGAACAGCGGAGCTGCAATCTCTGTTTTCGGAGCTGCTGCCTCAGGTTTAGCTGCAGCACCCTGACTGGATACTTCAGCAGAGATCGAGTGGCGTCTGGTGGTGGTAGTGGTGGCATGAAGCAGAGCGGTGGTTGCATCCGGTGAAGGTGGTGGTGGTGGTGGTGGTGTAGGTGCACTGGCATCATCCACATTCGCCTCCAAGATGTTGCCCAGCGACGTCTTGCGGGGCATGATCGATTGACACGCACAGAAGAAAGCTACTTGCTGCTCGCCTGCCTGCCTGCCAGTTGAAGCGGACGTTGGCAACTGAAGCGAAGAAAGAGACGAGAAATGAAGAGCTCTTCAGCCATCACCCCCTGCGCGTTCATCCGTTTCCATGACCTGCGCATGTGGACAACGAGAGGGGAGGAATTGTGAGACGAGGCGCAAACTGCGGGGTCGAAAAGCGTCAACTGGCAAGTCCTCTCGTCAGTTGTCATATCTTTCTGTCTCAGTTTCCAATATCCTTCACAAGAGTGACCATGTCAGTAAGTGGCGTGACGCTTCAAGATCGAAAGGATCGAATCAGCGAATCAGCAGCATTTATCAGCATTCATGAAGAGCTCCAAAGGCAAAGGAAGCGCGATCCGCGCGTCCATCCTCGCCCAAGTGGAGCGATGTATGTACATAGAGAGCATCGACGCGCAGCAGCAGCGAGAAGAAGCAGCAGCAGGAGATGGAGACTGTATTGCCACGTACACGGAGTCGTTCCGGAAGCACAAGTGGCTGCAGCAGAAGCGCCAGCAACAGCAACAACAGCTCATCAAAAGCTGCATGGAGAGCGCGCAGCAGAGGAAGCAACAAGAAGAAGAAGAGGCGACGCGTGAAGTGCTGCGCATCCAACAGCAGCTTGCGTTGGAGCTCCAGCAGACAGTAGAAGCTATGGCTCAAAAGCAGACAGAGCGAAGACAGCGAGAGCTGGACGCTGCGATGGTGAACAAGCGCGACACGTCGGTGCCTCTCGAGTTCGAAGGCTTTCTGGACGAGATCTTAACGAGCGACGTTGATGTGAGTTGCTCGCCTTCTTGCTCACCAATGGACGCCAAACCCTTCGATCGACTTGGAGCGATCTCAATCCCGTGCAAGCGGGAGGGCAACTCGCTCACCCTGTGCTGTTGGCATTCCAGAGAAGAAGAAGATGGAGATGGCGAGCGTGTGGAGCACGAGCAACTGATTGTATTCGGCGGACGACTGCTTCAGGACGTGACGAGGTTGCTCCCCGCGGCAGTGCTGAGCGACCCCATGAAGCTCGAGCGCGTGCGCTACATGTACTCGAACGGCGTGTACTCGTACGACATTGCGTCGTGCGTGTGGACGTTTCGAGAGTGCGCTGGACGGGACAGCAAACTCCCGCGCGAACGCAGCGACCACTCTGCAATCTTCCTCGAGTCGCACTTTCTCGTGATCTTTGGCGGACGCGGTCGCAACGGACAGGTCTTCAAGGACCTGTGGGTGCTGAACTTAGTGTTGTGGCAGTGGAACGAAATCGACACGGACACGAAGCTCGTCGAGCGCTACTGGCACGCGTGCTGCGTGAACGACGACAGCGTGTTTGTGTTTGGCGGTAAGTCAGAGGTCATTGCGCATGGTGATCTGCAGCAGCTCAGTGTGCACGGCTTGCGAAAAATGCTGTTGTTGGAAGATGATACGAAGTCGTCATCTTCTTCACCATCAATAACAAAGAAGAAGAAGCCCAAGCTCTCCTGGGTGTGTCCGCACACTGTCGGCAAAACTCCATCGCCGCGGTTTGGAATGTCGCTATTGACTCTCGATTACGAGCGCATCGCTGTCGTCGGCGGATACAGAGCCCGAAAGAAGCCCAAGAAGCACGATTTGCAACGCGAGCCGCGCCTCATGGACTTCCACATTCTCGACACGGTGACGATGATCTGGTCGACGCCGCGCCTGAGCTCCCACGTCTCGACGCTTACAACACCGACAGAGAGGATGCTGTTTGAGTGTTTTTACCAGCACAACACGGTCATCATCTTCGGCGGCTTCACGTACGCCACGAACGGCGAGACCGAGTCGTTTACGCCGCGAGATGACAGCCACGTGGTCTACAAACTCGACATCAACTGGATGATCTGGCGCCGACAGAACTTGAATCACGTTCACAACGCCAGCTGGTTGCCAGCGCCTCACGTGCACGCCAGTTCAAACGCGGTGCTTGGTGAGCGAGGGTTCACGTGCTTCGCGTCAGAGCACCAAACGCTCATGCAGCTCACAGCGTTCCACATCCATCCAAAGGCTGCTCATGGTGGCACTGAAAGCCGCGCTTCTGCTCCATTTGAGCCTGAAGAACAGCATGCTGAGCTCATAACCACATTCAGCTAAGCGCAAATGTGTCATGTCGGTTGATCGTAGCTCTTCACCGCCATTGCGAGTCAACAAGATCCGCTTCACAGCTCTTCGATTACTTGACCACCACTCTTCATTGCTGCTTTTTGTGGCGCGTCACACGTCACATGTTGGCTTTCTGATGTGGTTGTGGCTGACTGGGGTTGACTGTTCTTGTGGCCCTGGCGAAAATGCCTGATTTCGTCCAATCAGTTTTCTTCGTACTCAATTTCAGCCAATGGCAATATCTCTTCATTCTGGAGCAACTCGCTTGAAGGTTGCGCGAACATGCGCCTCGCTGAAGCAACACCACCAGCCGACAGTTTGCGCAACCAGCGCTCGTCGCTACCAGGGTCGATCCGCATTCGGGTCAAACCCACTCACCTCCAAAGCCTCCCTAAACCCGCTCGCACTTTCCCAGTTCCCATACAAGCAAACGGCAATTCCGGCGGGCAAGCCAACCCGTGGGTCTCCATTTTCAGAACCCGTCTTCAGGCCTCATCTTTGGAGCTCTTCATCATGGACAGACAACCAAGCTCACTCACCTCAGGTCACACAAGTCAAACAGCGCAAGCCCAGCAGCCAGATCTTGTTTATCGAAATGCTGCGCGGACGCCAACTCTCCCGCGCGCTGCGCGCTGCCGCCGCCTCCCGCCGCGCCACCACCACCGCGGACGCGAACCTGCGCCTGCTCTCCAAGCGCGCGCTGCAGGCCTCGCTCACCGCGTGCGCCAACGGACAGACGCGCGCGCTCTCCACCGGCGAGCACGCCGAGCAGGTCAAGCGCACGCCAAAGCTCACGGACGAGTTCATTGGCAAGAGCGGCGCCGAGATCTTCCACGAGACCCTCGCGGACCTGGGTGTTGACGTCGTCTTCGGATACCCGGGCGGTGCGATCCTCCCGGTCTTCGATGCGATCCACGAGAGCAAGCACTTTGACTTCGTGCTCACGCGTCACGAACAGGGTGCGGGTCACATGGCCCAGGGCTACGCGCGCGCCACAGGCAAGCCGGGCGTCGTACTCGTGACCTCGGGTCCAGGCGCGACCAACACTGTCACGCCACTGCAGGATGCTCTCATGGACGGCACGCCGATGGTGGTGTTCAGTGGTCAAGTCGCGACGGCGGTGCTGGGAAGCGACGCGTTCCAGGAAGCCGACATCCTCGGCATCACTCGCCCGTGCACCAAGTGGAACGTGCAGGTGCGCAACGTGAAGGACCTTGCACGAAACATCCGCGAGGCGTTCCACATCGCGACCACGGGCCGTCCAGGTCCAGTGCTCGTGGACTTGCCAAAGGATATCACTGCGGGCATCTGCAGAGGTCCAGTGACGACTGAGCCGCAGTTGCTCGGATACTACGGTGAGACCAAGATCCCGGGCAATCGCGTAAACCAGGAAGCGAACCTCGCGAAGGCGGTCGAGATGATCAACAAAGCGAAGAAGCCGGTGATCTACTCTGGCGCTGGTGCAAACCATGCCTCGGAAGAGCTGCGCGCGCTCGCTCGCCAGGGCAACATCCCGATCACCACGTCGCTGCAGGGCATGGGTGCGTTCGACGAGCGCGACCCACTGAGTCTGCACATGCTCGGCATGCACGGCTCGGTGTACGCGAACAAGGCGATCCAGGATGCCGACGTGGTCATCGCGATCGGTGCTCGCTTCGACGACCGTGTGACTGGCCGCGTGCCAGACTTCGCACCAGAGGCCAAACGCGCTGCCGCCGAAGGTCGCGGTGGTATCATCCACTTTGAGATCTCGGGCAAGCAGATCGGCAAGATCGTGACGCCGCAGGTGGCGGTGGTGGGCGACACCAAGTACAACCTGCAGCAGATTCTGCCAAAGATCGAGAGCAAGCCGCGCACCGAATGGCACAAGAAGGTGCAGGGCTGGAAGGCGCGCTACCCGTTCCGCTACCGCCCGTCCGCGCCGGGTGCGCCGATGAAGGCACAGCGCGTGATTGAAGAGCTCTACACACAGACAAAGAACCACGAGAACGTGATCATCTCGACGGGTGTCGGCCAGCACCAGATGTGGGCGGCGCAGTTCTACCGATGGTCCAAGCCGAACTCGATCATCACGTCTGGCGGGCTCGGCACGATGGGCTTTGGTCTCCCGGCCGCGATTGGCGCTAAGGTGGCAAGACCGGACGCGTTGGTAGTGGACATTGACGGCGACGCCAGTTTCGCGATGACGCTGACCGAGATGGCGACCGCGGCGCAGTACAACATCGGCGTGAAGGTGATGATCCTGAACAACGACTTCCAGGGCATGGTCAAGCAGTGGCAGGACCTGTTCTACGAAGAGCGCTACTCGGCCACGGCGATGAAGAACCCGGACTTTGTCAAGTTCGCCGAATCAATGCACTGCCAGGGCATCCGCTGCTCGGACGAGAGCGAACTGGAGGAGGCCATGGCCAAGTTCTTGGCAGCCGACGGCCCGATCATCGGCGAGTTCCTCGTCGAGAAGAACGAGCACTGCTACCCGATGGTCGGAGCCGGTAGAGCGTTAGATGAAATGATTATTGGTGACTTTGACGATTGCCCGCCGACCACGTCCGCGTAGAGAGAGAGAGCGCGCGCACCTGAGTAGCACGTGCGGTTTGTAAGGAAGTGTCAGTAGTGCATGGTAGATCATGCTTCTTTCAGAAGAGCCCCAAGCAGACCCCACATACAAAAAGCAACAAGCAATAAAGTAATCCTCATTTGTGTATCTATCTCATTCACTTATCATTCCATGAACTATTTTGGCTTGAGCATTCTTTGGTTGTTAGTTGATATTCATTTCCGCAAGCTGTTGAGTGGTTGGTATTCGGCAGGAGCTCTATCTATATTGATGGTAGTAGACATACCCATACAGAACACTGTACTTTACTTGAGCAGCGGCACGAGCTTCTTGTCGGCGTGGAGCGCGAGCGTGGCGTCCGCGCCGCCAATGTGCCGGCCCTTGATGAACACGTTCGGTACCGTGCGCTGCTCGGTCAGGTCCAGCAGCAGCGCCTGGATCTCCGCGCCATCCGCTGCATTACGCACATGTCGATTAGGAAACACACAAAAACACACATGTTAGCATTCGGGTCTCAAGTAGTCACTACGCCCGTAAGGATAGAGAGAAAGTAATCCAATGCTTACGTCGCACGTCGAGCTCCACGAGCTCAAAGTCGGTCTCTAGGTCCTTGAAGAGCGCCTTCACCTTGGCGCAGTGCGGACAGTACGTCTTGGAGAACATCAGGACCGGCTCCTTCTTGATCAGCGCCTATTATACGCATATGTTAAACAACATTACCAATCAGCCTCCATGTGTTCCATGCAAAAAAAAAAAACTCGCACACATTCCAATCAACCAGCATCATTCGTTACCTGCACGGACGCCTTGTTGGCTTCGAGGTGCACGGCGCGCGCGCCGGTGAGCGCGCGGTTGGCGCGGATCGCAGCAGCGGCGGAGCGGACGAGCGAGGGGTGGGCGGCGAGCATCTTGGCTTACGAGTCAGTTGATCGGTCGGTGGGTCTTACGCACGAGGAGGGATCTTGAAGAATGAACTGCTTGGCTTGATGTTCCAGCTTGCTCCCCTGTCAGTTGACGGTGGCAGTTGGCGATGACAGCGCACAATCGCCGCTCACTATTGGATATTTTCAAATAGTGACTCATCTTAGTGACAACGGCTTTCACCATTGCATGAATCTAAATAGTGACGTATCATAGTGACTCTTGCGAGAAAAAATATCTCATCACAACGTGGCCAAAAGCTACAGATACACAATTGCACAAGCAAGCAGGACAAGAGCAACCATAGGAGAGAGAATGGGTGCTGGAGAGGCGAACCACAGGCTGCAGGAGCGGCTCTCGCGTCCATCCGACAACTGGGTGGACGTGGCCATGGCCGCGCTCGTGGGAGATCCGGTCTTCTACGGCGTGATCGTGAGCATCGCGGTCTGCATGCTCGCGTTCATTGGGCTGGTGGCCGCAAAGGTGCTGATCGACCAGATCGAAGAAGAGGAACAGAGAGAGAAGCGGGAGCAGCGGCGAGCGCAGCGAGAGCGCGACGGAGAGCAAGACGAAGACGAAGAGGATGAGGGACCGGAAGGTAAGAAGGAACAGTGAGCGACCACAAGGAGTGGAGAGAGCGGTTGAAGATGCTACAGGCAACATGAAGTTTTGAAGAGCTACGATATGCGGAAAATGGATGCGCGAGTGTAAGAAGAACCAGTACGAATATGTGATTTTAGTTTTCAAAATCTCTGTTGTTGTTGAGTGCGTTGATTTGCCTTAACGATGGCCACTTGTGCTCCACACACGCGTTCACAAAGCTCAGTCTCCATGTAGCCAACCCTCAACCTACCTGCTCCTGTTATCTGGGCCTCCTATTCCTACGCCTTCTTGTCTGGGAACGCGACCGCTGGGAAGTGCGGATGGATCGAAAAGTCCATCAGCTCTGGCACTTTTGCTGCTGAAGATCCAACTGCAGCGGTTGCATCAGACGCAGACCCACTGTTCTTCAGGGTCTTCTTGGACTTGGTGCTGGTAGTAGCGACACTGGAGCTCGCCTGCTCTCGACGCATTAGACTCACTGAGTTGGCGATCGCGACCTTCATCAGCGCCTCCACCTCTGCGCCGTGGATCACTCGCTGCTTGCCGCTCGCACTGCTGCTACTACTACCGCCTACGTTGCCATTGATCTCGTCGCTGTGCAGGAGTTCTTCGCCGTGGGCACGCGCCACTTTGAAGCACTCTTCGGCGGATTTGTAGATCAGATCCACTTTGTACGGAGAGAAGTCGCTGTTCTTCGTGTAGTCATCGTGCGAGAGCGCCGCTGGGAAGTGGATCGACTGGAACGCGGCGAAGCGGTGCTCAAAGCGGATCAACGTGGAGCTGTACGTGGGCGTCACCACCTGCACGAGCTGCTCTCGCTCCAGTGCGCTAAAGAGCTGTAGTGGCAAAAGGCACATACAAACATGTTCAGTATCAAGATTGCAAAAACTAACTCAGAAGGGTACCAACCATTATACCTGAAAGTAGGCGCGCATGACGCTGCGCTGCATCTCGTTGTAGTTGATTTCGCGCAAAAACCGCGCTTTCGCTGGATCAAAACCCTTTGGTTGAGCTGAAGACACATTCGCACCTGATGCTGTCTGAGTGGGCGCCGCCGCTGGCTTCTTCGCGGATTTGTTCTTGGACGCTTTCTTGCTCTTCGCGTCCGTAGAATCAGACGAATCCTGAGTTGAGGCGGCTGAAGCGCTCTCTAACGCCTTTGATGCCTCCGATTCGCTCTTTGGAGGCGGTCCTCTCTTAGGAGGCATGGCTTTCTTCATTTTCTCCACAAACTGCCACGTCACATTGAGATTTTGCAGACGCGATCCGTGCAAATAGTCCAGATACCTGCACATAATTTATCCAGAGTGTATGATAAACGGTGTTAGCAGGTTGTCCAACTCTGCTGGAGATATAAGACAATATAGAGACATACGACGTACCAGTAGATGGTGCCGTACTCGGATGGCGCGTAGAGATCCAGCTCGATGCCCAAGAGCACGTAGTGGATCATCAGCAGCACTGTTTCCTCCAGTGTCCACGCTGTAAAGTATCGAGGGTATGACGCTTTCTAATAAAGACAGAACAACCACAAGAGATTATCAGAGGTCAATGAGGCAGAAGGTATTGCTCAACTCCAACGATAAGAGCTTTAATGAGTCAAAACGCACCGGAATGCCCATCTCAGTGGTGAATTTGTCGTCAATGCCCGCCGCTTCCAACTGCAGGATCGCCCATTCTTCCAGCAGATACTCAACGCGTGCGCGCTGGCGAGAGCGGTTGAAGAGGTAGAGCTTGAGCGACGACTCATAGAGCGTCTCAATAACGCGCGACGAGAACACGACACCCTCCTGGGTCGACAGCAGCACCGACGGCACGCCGTTGGTCACCATGGATGCCGAGAGCCACTCGGTGAAGCTGTACTTGCCGTAGATCTTCTTCTCCATGTAGAGAAAGAGCTACTCGTACACATTGCAGACAATGTTAGAATTGGTTCATGTATCATATCAATAGATAAGAGATAGAACGTACCAAAACGTAGGACCGGGCAATGATGTTGGGCTGTTCACGAGAGAAGTCAGACAGGAAGATGCGCAGTTCCTCCATGGACGACCACTCGGCGGGGCAGCACGCCGTGACCAGCTGGTCCATCAGCTGGCTCTGGATCGCCACGGCTTCGTCGAGCGACGGGATCTTGATGTCGCGCGGCGGTGAGCCAGAGAGCAACAGCCGGCTGATCGTCTTGTCTACGCCGAACGGTTTGCCGCTAAAGCACTCTGGGACCATCTCCAGCTGCTCCGTGGTGATGGCAGTCAGCATGTCCTTAGTCTGCTGGAACTGGGCTCGCGCGCGCTCCAAGCTCGCTGGCTGCTCCACTGTTCCTAGACCAGAATACGCTTCAAAGAGCATCCGACGAAGCTGCACACGACGCAACAGAGCTTCACAGATCAGACTTCCAATGCGCGCATTAGAATGGAGCCCTTCGTAGCCGCCGCTGGTGCTGCTGCTGCTTTCACTGGTGGTAGTAGTAGGTGCTGTTGACGCAGCCTTCTTGCCGCTCTTCTTCTTCGACGATTTCTTGGATGCTGCTGCCTTCTGCTCTGCGAGCACTGCCTCTAATCGCTCTTCTGTGACGCGCAGCAGAGTCGCCACCGACTCGTACGAGAATGCTTCGAGTATGCCAATGTCAAAACCATTCGCAGGCGAGAAGTCCTCTTCTTCGTAAATGTCCCCGCGCACCACGACGTCGCGCACGATGATGTCGGTCTTGAGCATCACGAGACAGACCGTGCACATCACGAGCTGCAGCGTCTCCTTCGCCGACTTGGTCGTGAGCTTGTTGCTCAGCACTTCGCTGATGTCGGCGCGCGTGACGAGGTCTTCAAAGCTCACGAACTTGGACACGAGCGCGTTGATCGGCTCGCGATGCATGTACACGCTCGTCAGTAGCGTCTGCTGCAGCGGCTGCCCATTGATCCAGCCCGCCTCGCAGCGGAAGAGCTCGTCGATCGTCGCGAGCACGTCTCGCGACGACGAGAACTCGAGCAGCACGGAGCCGTTCTTCATGCGCGTCCCAATTGACTGCGGTGGCGCACCGTTCACGAGCACGCCCGAGTCCATCTTTGGGTCCATGAGCTCCAGCGCCGACATCGAGTCGAATAGATTGAAGTCCTGTGAGTGCACCATCTGCCCCACCTTCAGCTCCTTGGCAGCGGATGCAAACAGCTAAGGTGCACACACACAGCTCACAGCATCAGCACTCAACACACAGCAAGCCACTCACATAGAAATGAATACAAGTACGTAGATCGCATCGCACCTCGGCCACATCTTGCCACTGCGGTGAAGACGACGGCGCCGCTGGTGCAATCGTGAGCTGCTCGAGCTGCACGGCGTCGCTCGCGCTCTCGGTCTCCCCGCTGGATCGTATCGTACACGTCACGTCACGTCACGTCACGTCAGAGCCGCAAGTCATCACGCACATACACACATTGAGCGATCAGTTATTCTGGTTCACTGAGGCGGGTCTTATCTGCCTGGAGAGCGGGTCTGCGGCTGGAGGTGTTGCTCATTCACGCACCTCATCTTCCTGATCACAGGCGTTCTCTCCAACTTGGGGAAGTGTGGTGGAAACGTCAGATTGGGCGATGTCTGAAAAATAGCGTGGTACACCTTATATTTACAGTCGGAGGCCGAAATGTACGGACAAAACCTTATTAGACACGAACTTGACTTTCAAAGCAACCGCAGCGCAGATGCAGCAACACCGTTGACATGAAGCAGATCATGAGCTGTACGTCCACGCACACCGGGCCATGCTGCGATGTTTCCGTGTTGCTCTGTGGGGTGGACTCTACAGCGCTTCTCGTGTGTGTGCGTCAGTAAAAAGATCACGCTTCATTTGGCATTTTTGAGCGAGAAAGGGAAAATGCACGCACTTTCCTCCTTTCGAGGAGCTCGACACCTTTCTCAGTTCTCGGTCTCGAGTGGCGGCGCCAGCCAGTGTATTACCGCCACCTCTCGACCTTCACGTACGTTCTTCGACATGCAAGTCGCACGCGCGCGTCGCGAGCTGGAGCAGCGATTGGCAGACGATCGGCGCAGCACCAGCGTCCGCCATCATGGCGACGGATCAAGCGACAGCGAAGATAGAAATGCCGACGGCAGTGATGGAGACTCGTCATCTTCCAAGCTGCAGCATGCCGATTGTGGTTTGCGAGTCGATCTCTCGCGAGAGCTTTCGGTGGTGGCTCATAGTGCACGGCGGCGAGCTGCGTCGCTGGCAGTACGAGCCCCTGATGCCGGAGACGGGACGAGTGGTGGTGTACAGCTTGCCGACCCAGGTTCACTGTCGAACGGTGGGGCGGATCGTTAATGAGGTCGTCAAGTAAGTGATGGAGATTGGATGCGACATTGATCTTTTCGACACGATTAAAGCAGATGGACAAACAACCCATGATGTGGGCGACCGTGAGCAAAAACCTGATCAACAGTTGACTCCGGCGGGTGCTCCTGCTGGTACATTCCCGAGTCTCGTCGTGGAGATCGCGTCACACGCACGAGTCGTAGTAAGACTTTGTCGACAAACTGCATCGATGGATGCGTCCGTTGACAACTGTTCAGGTGGCGATCGGCGTCCAGATTGATAGTATGGTGCGCAGACGCATCATTGT
The DNA here is from genome assembly GCA_038050625.1 of Pythium sp. MPC-2022a. Lineage (NCBI taxonomy): Eukaryota > Oomycota > Peronosporomycetes > Pythiales > Pythiaceae > Pythium > Pythium sp. MPC-2022a. The sequence continues at coordinate 15,897 of JALBZB010000433.1, forward strand.
GATTTGACACAATAACGACTACAGTGGTAGAGGCGAAGACGAAGAAGGCGCTTGTCTGATCTCGACAGAGGTCAACTTTAAAGCTGACCAGTCACCTCTGGTCACCATCGTGTTGGGAGTACTGTATCATGGTGTCGCGGTCCTTGAAACGCTCGCTGGACACGAAAACGATGAGATTGGCATTGATTTGGTCGGCCTGCAGGCAGCAATTGCAGCTGTGATGCCAAAATGACGAAGAAGAACTTGGCTGAAGGTGCAGTCGTGCGAGCGAGTGTGTGTGTGTGTGTGTGGTGAACGAGAGTCGTCACTTTCGCAAGATTTATTTAACCATGAATGACACTTGAATCAAGTGCATCTGATCGGCTTTATCCAGGTTGGCAAGGAGCCTGATCTATGCACCAGGATTGGTGAAAGCTGTGATGCGATGGATGCGTTTCGTAAATTTATGGTTGGAAGATGGTAGTGTTATGTTCAGGAAGAGCAACATTGTGATCGTTAGTGCAATAGTGTTCTGGCGAACGTCAGGATCATCAACTTGTGAGTTGTACTCGCACGAAAGTAGAGCGTGGCGCGTGTTTACCAACGCGAGGGTGCTTTGGTGCTACACATAACCGTTGGAGGATAGTTAAATTCACCATACTTTTGGCCTCTCTTACTATTACTCTCGTCCTATCCAACAACGAACGCGGCGTCAGCAATACTGCCCACTCCCTCTCTCATCAATTTCAAGAGTGCAGTCAAACAATGCGGCGTCTCTTGAATTCTTGAATGCTCGCTTGGTTGGCTTTCATTGGCCCCACTCGGAATCGACGACGACGAGAGCAAGCAACAACGAGAGCGAAGAACGAACGAATTAGAAGAGACGCAAGAAAGAAAGCACGCCAGTCGACGCCACCAAAGAAGAAAACACGACCACCCTCTCTCCCTTTCAGACCACTCACTCGCGCTCTCGCTCTTCCCAACCAGTTTCACAAACCCGACCACGATGCCAGACCTCCTGCTCGGTCGACCACGTCGGAGTTCGATCACTTTGGCAGGAAAGCAGAGAGCCGATACGTTTGCGTGTGTGGCGAGGGGAGCCGCGGACCTCAACTTCTGCTCCGTACTTCCATTTTCATTTCTCCCACCCAAAAAAAACAAACTCGCCTCGCTCTCCATCCAATGCACGCACGAATGACTGATTCTCTCCCCTTCGTTCCCTCTCTTTCTGTCTCTTTCTCAACTTGATCCTCTCGTGTTTCGATCGATCGCTTCATTTCATTTCACGTCATTCGTCATTCTCTCTGCTGCTTCCATCCTTCTTTCTTCTTCGTTTTCTTCTCTCTCTCAAAGCCGATTTTCCACAAAAAACACACCGCTTTCTCAAGCCTCTTGTTTCCGCTTCTTCAATCGAGACGTCTGCGCCGGGTCGGCCGGGTCGGCCGGGTCTTCCTCTCCTTTTCGTCTACCGCCTGCCATGATGATCGTCCGTCGCTAGGCACAAACATAATTACAGTTTCTGTTAAAAAAACAACAGAGATACATAAGTCGAACTACCACCACCACCTTCATTCAACATGCAGCAAAGGAGCTTTTCACACACAAAAGATACAGACAAAGACAACCAAAGCCCGACATGCAGAAGCAAAAACAACAAGCACGCCATGTACACATTCACAAAGCACTGAAATGTGTAGAGATCCGCACCTGCTGTTGCTGCTGGGACTTTTGTTCGTCGTCGTCTTCCTGGGCGAGTATTGCGAGGCGTCGGCGGTTCTCGTGCTTGTTGTGGATCTTGTACCCGAACACGCGCGGCACGTATAGCAGTGTGGACGGAGCAGGTTCCAATTCTCTGTATGTCATGAAGAACAAGTGAGGGAAGGTCGTGCCAAAGTACGCGCCGTCGACTGCAAACAAGAGAAATGCATACAAAGAGTATGTTATGTTAGACACAGGTGTAAACAAAGCTCATCAATAGAGTTCTAGGTGAGACTTAGACGTACTTGCTGGGGATTGGTAGTCCGCCACTGGGGTATACAGGTCGCGGCACTTTGGGCAGAACACCTTCATTTCGGACTTCTTCCACTCATCATGAAGACCAGCCTGGACATTAGGGAACAGCAACACATTGACAACAGAATCAGTATCACAAACTCTACAAATGAAATGCAAAAAAAGCAAAATTCAGCTTACTGGGACGACAGGCTGGCTGTCACACAATGCTCGAGGGCAGACACCAAAGTCACCCTCCTTGTACTTTTTGAGCTGCAGGCATCATACACAGAAAGAGTCAGTCTATGGCAACTGAAGAGCTACAGAGTGAAGAGCTACACGAGGGTTGTCTGCTTTTTAAAAAGGCACGCACCATGGCATCGAGACCGTGGGCTGTGATGATGTAGCGAGCGTGGATGAGACCGTAGAGCTCGGCCGCGTACGCTGGGACGTCTTCATCGTAAGGAATATCTGCAATAGTCATGATTTATCAACACAAAGAGAGAAGGGGGGGAAAGGGGATTAGTGACTTACTATCATAACACACACACACACACACAGAAACACATCACAAAGCGCACACAAAAAAGAGAAGCAAGCCCAAGCAAGACGCACCTGTCATGTCGAGGATAATGTTGAGCGCGTCCTGGTAGTTGGGCACGAGCGCGCGGAGCCCGTAGAGGTTGAACGAGTCCTCAATGTAGCTCTGCGCCACCTCACAGAAGTGCTCGTTGCCGGCGAGCGAGCAGAACCACTGGACCCACTTCTCGTCCTCCTCTTCGTAGTCCGACATGGTGATTGAGTGGGTAGTGAGTATGTGAGTGTGAATGACCGCGAACGCTGACCGACGCGCTTGCTCCCCTGTCCTGCCTGCCTCCGGTGCTTTCCGTTTGCGTTGCGCGCTCCCCTTGCTGCTTGCGGCTCGTTGGTTCGCTTTCCCACGCCAACCAGCTTCTTTGGAATCCCCCGCTGTTTTCTCCCTCTCCCTCTTGCGACCTCCACAAGCGCATACAACCTCTCATTTCAAATACTGGACAGCAAGAAAAGAATGAGACCTCCAGTAATGGATATCGCCTCTTATTTTGGGGAAAAAGCAAATAAAAAAACGTCATAAACGTCACACAAAATCTGGTTATAACACCAAAAGGACCATTTTGATCAAATGGCGCCGTTTGACAGTCTCAATCAAAACAGCTCTTAGCGGTTCTCCTGGAACGGCGCAAAGCCGATGAGCTCGTGGAGCGCCGCGAGCACGGTCTTCACGTAGTGCATCGTGCCTTCCGTGGTCTCGCCGCAAAAGCGCACGATGACGCCGTTCGATCCCAAGGGGCTGGCGGACGCGATCACGCCCGGGAAGCCGTTCTGCGACGGGAGTCGGCCCTGCGGCGTGATCTCCTGTGCATTGTGCAGCCGCTTGCGCGTGCTCAAGTCCAGCAGCAGGTCGGTGATGACCTTCAGTCGGTCCCCGAGCACCACGAGAAGGCCGAGCACGTGGGTTCCGTACATGCGCTGGCGGAGGCTCGCGTCTTCTTCGTCTAGCGAAAGGACAGCGAACAGTAAGTAACAAACATGGTGAGATCAATGCGCCATAAAGCAAGCTGCATCAGGTCCGCGCGCATTCATACCAGCTAATCGTACGCGGTCGATCAGTAAGCGATTGCTTCCAACGTAAATCTCCGCCGTGTTATCGTACTCGCTGAAATCCCAGTGCTCATGCACCTCGGTTCGGTTGTCACGCACGGACCCCGTCGAGATGAAGTTGCGCTTTCTGCCGCTCGTGAGCCAGTCGACGAACACGAGGTTCGCGTCCGCGGCGAGATAGAAGACCTGCTTTTGGTGGTACTTGGCACGCTCAAAGCACGTGACAGGGTCCGGCAGGAACGCCAGCGTCGCGTGGCTCTCCACTGTCAGCGTGAACGACTGGAGTACATATTCGTTCGCGCCATCGGACTTGAACACTTTCGTGGTCGCTTGAGTGGCTAGTACAACTGGTGAAATGCAAGAACATAAAGAAACGTCACAATAAAGTGTGAGTCACAATGGACACATCGGTTAAAGCAAAGTAGCGAAATGCGCACCTGTCGTGTCAGCGCCGACGCTGCATTCGATCTCAATCGAGTCACCGCCCACGAGGCCGCCGCCGTATCCAAGCACGTACTTTAAACAACGCATAGTCATGCAAAAGGCAAGGAGAAGACTCACGGTCAGTATCACAAACAGAATCACAATCCATGTAACATTGCGACCAGAGCAACACTACCTCCTACTGACAAAACTTACCGTGATGAACGTGTCGAACCCTTGGCGCACCGTGCCGCGTGGGTGCAGGAACTTGAGCGGGTACGTCGCGTATACGTGCGTGGGCGTGGTCTTGCCCTCCACGCGCTCGTACTTGAGCTTGCCCTGCGCCTCGTTCTCCTTTCGCGCCTGCTGAGAAGGGACCACTGCTGCAGACACTGCGAGCTGTTGCTGCGAGTGCGGCGTGGCGACGACGACAGGCTCCATGTCTGGCTGCTAATGCTTGTACTTGCACACCGAGAGAGCGAACGAGCCGGCGTGAAGGCGCGTTGCGTAATGCGAGAGCCGCCGGTCCGGATTTCCGCGTTCGCGCGCGCACGCACTTGTTGAATGCTGAAGTGCTGATACCCTCAAACAGGGCTGCTGTTTGCAAGGAATGTTTCCACATTCAGCCGACGAAAAGTGTACAACATATATCGCTGTACCTTCACAACGCTTTCAAACGTTTATGAACATGTGCTACTGTGCTTGTGGCCATGCTCACGTATACTTTGCATCGCTGGGTGAATGGGTATTTGGGGTTGCATAAACAATACTTGAATTGTAAGTGGAATTGCATACATTTACAAAGTAAACATTATGAAGCATGCACTTTCAAAGAGACAAAATTGCGCTTATACCCTAAAATGCATGTCAAAGGCGGCCCCAATGTACATACGGTACTACTAAAACCTTTCAAAAATGATAGCACCGCTTATGACATGCATTTCGTAAAAACGGAAACTGAAGGCGAGCACTGGTGTGGTCCACATTAAAACACCTTTTTTTAATTGCGTTTTGGAAGTGACGACCAAAACAACCATTTATACCAGCATTTATCGATGTTCATTCTAGTCTCCGCGATGTTTTCGTGGGCACGTAGATAAGTTCACGCAAGGCGAACTCGCTGCAGTGTGACATACGAGGGATGAAAGACTAGTATGGGGCTTCAGGTCGTCTGTACTTCTTCTCCTGTCTTCCTTCACCGGAGACACAGTGCCGGCCGGTGGGTTTCGCCATTTTAGCTGTGAATCGCGATAACGAGCAGATTGTGTGTCAAGTGGATGGCCATCAGTTTGGTCCTATTTTCGACTCGTTGCCCTTGTTTCAATGAGGTGCGTCCTATTTTACAACTACACGTAATTACGGGTGTGTGTTGAAACTGCTCCAAATAAAGGGCGCCGCCTTTGACATGGGGCCGCCTTTGACATACATTTTAGGGTACTTTATCTGAGGGTCACTCGGTGGACGCACAAACGTGCAATGTTGCGGCTAGTCTCAATATTTGAACTAAAGAACGATTTCGAGATCGATTTCGTGCGAATGGACAGCTGAGCTCGCCTCAGGAGTTAACCACCTGCAATGCAATGCGGCTCGGTGGGGAAACGAAGGGATATGATAGAGGTACTATAGCATTTGGCTCGGGCTCCCAGTGCAAAAGGCCGGACACGCGCTACTGTACCCTTCATCATGAGAAGCCGAACACAGCACATGCGTCGCCATGCAGGATAGTATCGTGAGGCTGTGATTTTTACCGATCCTCAAATGGTCGCATAGCTTCTTCATATTCGTTCACGAGGCTTCTCATGTGTTCTCAAGTTGTTAGTTCCATGCAAGAACCGACTGTGCTAGCTAAAGGCGCTTACTTTCGAAGTTACTACTGTAGCCGCACGTGGGGTTTGTGCTTTTGCTGTGGAGCTTTTGTTCGTGGGGCTCGGAACAGGAGAAAGAGAGCGTAGCGTTAGCGTGTCCATGGTGCAGCAGAGAGAGAGCTAAGGATGGCTCCGCGAGGGGAAGGTGATGCCATTGGTCACTTTGAAAGATCCACCCGCTTCACGCACACAAATTGGAGCAGCATGATTGCGCTGCGACACGTCACACAAACTGGTCGCTTGCACAAAGGCAGATGGGCACACACTTTTTCGAATACACCATTTCGTATCTGATTGGCCAGAAACAAATGTTAAAGAGTATCATTGGCTGAAAAGCCGCCGCATCAACACACTCACCAAGCTTCTGTCCAGTCGCAATCAGACACCAGCACGAAGCTTCCTTGGAAGCTGCACTCTGACGCTCAGTGGAGCTCTTCGTGCTGCCGCCGCCCAGCAGGAACAGGAGTAGGTGCCCACGCGACTCTCAAGGACAGGTCCACGCGGTCGCCACCATGACCGCCGCCCTCATGGTCAACTCCAGCTCGTCCACGCTCACGTCCACGTCGTCCGCGTCCCCGCAGAGCGACGAGAGCTGCTACTACTGCTCGCACATCAAACTGCTGCGCGACGTCATCCCGCCCAAGCGATGCGACTACGTGAGTGGCTTTGTGCGCATGAAGTAAGATCACAGGATGGATTAATGACTGATTGACGTATTGGTTTGTTTGTGCCCTCTCCTGCCAAATAGTGCCGCGCGTGGAAATGCCAGTTCTGCACGCTCAAGTTCCCGTTGATCAACGTGAAGAAGAAAGTGCTGCCGAAGATCATGAAGGGCAACTCGCGCATCTGCATCCAGTGCTTCAGTCAGCACTGGCAGGAGAACGGACTCAGCTCCGTGTCACAGCCAGCCAAGCGCTCCAAGCGCTCGTCCTCAGCGGACCTCGACGCGCGCGAGTCGTTTGCGATCGACTCGAGCCGCCCCAGTTCCTTCATCTTCGACTCGGGGCGGAGTCGCGACTCGCTCACATTCGACTCAAACCGCCGCGAGTCCATGGCGATCGACTCCATGTGGGCTGGGAAGGACTCCTTCGACGAGTCCACGCGGCTCTCGTTCATGAACACGCCGGACGACAAGGAGACTACACGCCTGAGCTTCCGCAGCCGCTCGCATTCGTCCTCCGCTGTGCTGGACCCGGTCGCTGACAACGTCCAGATCGCGCAAAATCTGATCTCCGCGGTGGATCTGTGGATTTCCATCTTTGCTGCCACGATCCTCGTGGTCATTGTCGTGCTGGAAGGGTACTCGCTCCAGCAGCGCGTGTGCTACTGCGTGGCGATGTACGGCGTGTTCCTGACGCTCCACCCGTGGTTCCACAAACCGCACTCCACTGCCGCACCTGAGAACGCGGAGCCTTCGCCGAGCCAAACACTGTTGAAGGCGGCAACGACCAGCGCGGCCTCACCGTTGGTCCCACGGATGCCGTCGGTTGCTGAGGGTGAGGAACCGCGCACGCTGGGTGCGTTCCCCGACTCATACAAGCGCCAAAAGGCGGAGATGGAGAAGAACCTCAAGTATTACCTCAGCGACGAGTGTCCGTGGAAAGTGGTCAAGACCACCAGCGGTGGTATCGTGTCCGAAATGACGGCGAACGACACGCCCTTCCCGCTCTTCAAGATCGTGAGTCTCACTACTTGAATCTTTTTATCCAAGTAGGAATGTGTGGAGAGCTGACGTATCTTTCTTTACTATTGACGTGTGGTGTTAGGAACTGTTCATCACGGGAGCCCCGATGTCTAAGTTCGTGGACTTCCTCGATAGTAAAGACGTGAAAGAGCGCGGTCTCTGGGATCTCAACGTCGCCAACTTCGCGATGATCGAGACGTTTTCGGAAGAGCCGAATGTGAGCGTCTGCCACAACACACAGAAGTCGTTCCTGGGCGGACTCGTGGCGGCGCGCGACTTCTGTCTGCTCTACGTGCGCGACGGCAATTGCATCAGCTTCTCCAGCGTGGAGCACCCGCGCGTGCCCGTGAGTCCGAACGCCACGCGCGGCAACGTGCTGCTGTCGTGTTTCCACTGCCACGAGGCGATCGGCGAGGACGGCACGCCGGGCTTCATCCTCACGTACCTCTGTCAGGTGGACATCGGCGGGAGCCTGCCCCCGAAGCTGCTCTACAACGGCTCGATCGACAACATGGTCAAAATGATCAAGGTGTTCAAGAACCCGAAGAAGCTGCTGCGCTAGGCACAGGGCAATCACTACAGTAAATACAGTCAATATCACGAATGCATGTGTCTCTGGACCAAATCACGTTTGTTATTATTATTTGCTTTGTTTTTGTATCACTTCTTCTTTTCTCCACACGCCCATATACTTACGAACACCTGTAACCACGCGTGCTTGCTTGGCCTCTCTCATTCTCCTCCTTTCTCCTTCATGAAACGCGGGCATTAGTTTGAAATCAGTGGACCCAAGGAATAAATAATCAATCTGCAGTCGAAATCTACGCCAAAAGACAGAGCGAGGGAATCCGTCGTCGACGTCGTTCATGCGCTTTTGAGAAACACGAAAAACCGCCCCTGCGCCTGCGCATGCATGCGTACATGAACCCTGCGTCATTGCAAGTCGCTCCTATGCCTCCGTGTTGCGCAGCGTCTTGTCCACGAGCTTGTCGAGCATGTACATGAACGCTGGGTTCTCCTTCACCCAGATGATGAACTTGGTGGCTTGCGAAGGCGTGAGGATCTGCTGCAGCTCCGCCACCTGTGACTCCAGCGCCGTGTTCTTCTCGTCCGTCACCTCCTCCAGCTGCTTGAGGATGTGGAGCGTGTGGTTCAGGTCGTCCTGCACTTTCTTGATCGCCGTGCGTCGCTCCAGGATCTGGCGCTGCTGCGCGTCTGAGACGTCCAGTTCAGTCGCGAGGATGCCCCAAAGGCTCATCGGCGCGGCGGACGAGTCGGGCATCGACATCGGGTCTTCCTTGATCACGTGGTCGCGCGCGATCATGTCCACGCCTTGCTCGACAGAGTAGAGACAGAGTTTCGTCACCTGGGTCGGCAGCAGCAGCTCGCGGATCCGCTCGAGGTGGAAGCGCAGCTTCTCGCGGCGCTTCGGCCCGTAGTCCGAGTACGTGACCTTGTACATGTTAAGGAAGCGCGCGATCTCCTGCTCCGACGCGTTGTGCTGCAGCATCTCGCGCATCTGTTCCTTGATCTGCTGCTTCTCGCGCTGCTCACTCACGATCGCCTCCTTGCCAATCTTCAGACGCATCTTCAGATCCAAGTTCTCGGCCTCTAGTCGCCGCAGCCGGTGCTCGTTCTGCTCCATCTGCTTCATCTTGCGCTTCCGGAACTCGCGCACCGACGCCAGGTTCTTCACACGCCGCAGCTGCTTCTTGTCCTGCTCGTCCTCGCCGTCGTGCTCCGAGGAAGCGACCGACTTCTTGCGCTTCAGTGCGCGCTTCCCCTTTGCACCTGTCGCAGGCGCGTTGCTGTGCGTGACCGACTGGTCATCGCCGCTGTTGTACCCGGTTTCGTACTCGTCATCGTAGTCGTCGTCTTCAAGTGCGTCGTAGCTCCCATCCGCGCTCCTGCCTCGCGACGCCCCTGGCATGCGATACCTGCTGTCCTTACGCTGCGCGCCTGCGCTCGAATAGAGATGCGCCGCGAGCGCGTTCGCTGTCAGTCTTTGGCTGCTGCTGTTGCTACCGGTGGTTTCCTGTTTAATGGTTGGCGCACCGCTGCTTGTCGCCGCGCGGTCGAGCCCCAGCATCAACGCTTCGCGGTCGTCTATCTGGATCTCGTCGAGCGGCAGCGCGTCGGTCGAAAGCGGCGGCTCGACCGCGACCATGTCGTCATCTTCGTCGCCGTCCTCGTCTTCCTCCTCCAGCTGCGCAAGCGATGGCGCGCTGGCGTTCGTGCGTAGCAGCCAGCCGAAGGCGTCTTCCTCGCTGTCCTTGAATATGCTCCAGTCGATGCCGCTCATCATACCACCGCCGCCCAGTGCCGTGGGGGGGCTCTGGTCGCTGCGCTCGCCGCTGGTCTCCATTCTCCAGAAATCTCTCTCTGCTTTCTCTTCTCGCTCGCCCACCGCCAAACGAGGCAAAGGGACTGACTGATTGTGTGTGCGAGAAGTGACAGAAACAGAAGCTCGATATGAAAATATGAAACAGCATCTCGCCCTGTTATCAACAGAGCCGTGGGTGGGCTGAGTCATTTCCATAAATAAGTTGGTCTACTTATCCAAGCAGAGTGGCTGATGAGGCCTAATTAGCAATAACTGATAAGTACATTTTTTTAGGAAAAATAATATCTTGATCACGATGTTTGACAAAAATAATAAAACAATCACATGTTTGGTATACGCAAATAACTAGTCAATAGTGTATAGTATACAGTGCTGGCCATCGTGTTGCATCTTCGCGCAGCAGCTCTAAGAATCGGACTCGTCTCGCGATTCCCAAGCTCACTAGTGGCCATGGCATCTAGTAATGAATCCTGTGAGCTTGGAGTAGTCTGCACTTCGCAATTTAATGGACGAGAAGCACGGATTGTCTAGCAAGTCACAGGACGGCTTGGTAGAGCGAAAATTTAATATGTTTCTCCAGACTGACATATCGGGTGCAGTGACGCTCAAGAATATATCTGCTGCTGGTGCCGTCAAAAAAATTGGTCAGTTTTCGGCGTTTTTGCTTGATGACGATACTATGGGATGGTCTACCTCGCTCAACAATCTCAGCAGCATCACGCGACAGCAAGAAGCGCTCACACAAATAGACTCTTTGCACTCTGTACGGCGATGATCTACTGTGTAAACGTCATCTGCTGCCAGCGTCAACCTTAGCGAGGTCGCCCACCGTGAAGGTGGTCAATAGGTGGATTCACTACCTTCTTTGAGTGCTTAGGTGAAACCTCAAGTGAAGATAAAAAATAGCTCAAGCTCTCGGTGGGTGGATGGATCCAGCTCATCATGTTTGCCATTCCTCCTCCCATTTTCTCTGCCGACGGAGACTGCGGTTTAGCAATTGTTGAGCCGGCTGAGAAAGCGATACTTTGAAGACGCACTGATGGCATTATTACTTCTCTACTTTGAAGATATATACCACGAGCAGCTTGAGAACTTGGTGTACGTCGTTATTATGGGTGCTCCCCGCGATGCTCTGCCACTACTCGTAGCGGACGACGCGACAAGAGCTCTGATGGTATGGAGCAAAAAGTAGAACGCACATTTACCACACACAGCCTCATGAGTCTCCCAGTGCACACAGTAGCGAACACCCTACCAGTGAATGGCTCATCGGCGCAATGCCTCCCAAATCTAACGCTGAACGACCCGTTCGGCCGCTTGATTGCAGGTCTGATCGTAGTTACTGCCAGTGTCACTGAACTGAAGCAACAAACGAAGTCTGCAGCAGCACTGTACCAGCGAATCCTTCTTAAATTCGATCGCATTGAAGAGAGCATGTGCAAAGCTACGGCAGCCAGACTACCGAGATCACTCATTCGATCACCTTGAATCCACCACTGGGAACCGTCACCAAAGAGGCGGTCGTCCAATCTCGCGTTACTTTCTGGGGTCGCCATGTTAACTTACTGAATAACAAGGTATGTAACGGGGTACACACGTTGGGTTACGCCGCCGTAGCCCAACTCGCCTTTGCCTTTGCCGAACACAGTTCGCGCAATAGTTCTACGGCCGAACCCAAGGTTCGCCGAACTTAGCATTTGCCGCCGGAACGTACTTTACGAC